>ML778053.1:491740-569399 GCA_009831015.1 Picea engelmannii | reverse complement strand
TCATATGATAACGAGGAACTATTGGTTTTACAGTTGACCGATTTTTTGAATTTATCTTGAAGATCGTAAAATTTCTCTAATCTAACTACAAATTTAGGGATCGAATTTACCATGTCCGATGAAGATTCAAGAGATCTCAGATCTGGTATTATCGTGAAATCGCGCAAATTGTCATCATGAGTGCATTCATCGATCACCGCACCTTGAAAATTTTCTTCCATATGAAAGAAGCTAATAATCTGTTGATCATCGTCGAAGACTCTATAATTTGTGATGTTGTCAAGAATGGATGGCCTAAACAAAAGTTCGATGAAGAATTCATTCGGGGACAAGCCTTCTACAGGAAAGAGTTTGGAAGCTACGTTTTCTAATAGATCAGCTTCAGAGTCATTCAATCTAGGAATAGAATTTATATGGAAAGTAGAAAATGAATTCATTAAATTCCATACCTTGGATTGGTATCTTTTAAGATGTGGAGATAGACAGTGGATAGAATCTCTTACCTATCTTACCATGATTTCAGAATCGCCATAGACAGTCAAGTTTTGAATGTTCATGTCTAAAGATTTTCTGAGGCCCTGCAGTAAAGCCTCATATTCTGTTGTGTTATCAGTACATTCAAATTCTAACCTACATGCAATCAAGGTTTTGTTACCTGAGGGATCAATAATAATGCAGCCTGCACCAGCTCCTTCTTTGGACTTCGACCCGTCAAAATAAAGAGACCAAATTTGATTTTTATCGTGTGCATGAGACCATTGTGTAGAAGTTGTTGGTTGCACATATGCTAAAATCTCGGACTATTGTTCTGGGTTGGTAATAGCTGAAGTCTCAGCCATGAAATTGCCGAAAAAGGTATCCATCCCTTGTATTTTGGGTGAATCGGCAGAAGGTGTAAATGGCTCATTGGGATCGTTCAAATCTGTGACCATGAACTTAAGGTAGCATTCACGATTTACCTTGATTTTGTTGGGCTTGTTGTTCTCTGGAAGCCACAGGTGAGACCAATCTGTCGCGAAATAGCCATGTAGCTGCTCTGACCAGTCCCTGCTTAAAAACAGACCATACACTTCTGGAATATCCACAACAATAATATCAATCACTTGATGAACTTTGGGGTCAGACGATAATCTTATAAGCACATTCCTTAATTCGCCTATGACTTTTACACTAGTTCGATCAAGTTGGATGATTTTTAAAGTGGATGGTTCAACTTTATCGTTAATATTCTGACATACAGACCATGGCATCACATTGGATGACGCTCCTGAATATACCATACAATTGTGCACGTTTCTATTAAATATTTCGAAAGTTAACAAAAGTGGAGGTACATTTCTGCGAGTACTAAGTGTGGAAGCTTGTGGTTTTTTACTCGTAGTTTCTAAAGCTAATTTATGTACATTTGTTACATTATTTACAGGAAGGCTTCCTTTATCGTGAGGATCAGGATTATTCTTAGTGGAAGTCTTCTAAGGAACTTTGTTCTGAACAACCTTGTTACTTCTTGAATTACCATTTTTGCTATTCTCTGCGATGTTCTGTAACATTTTTTGTAGAAGAAAAGGAAATTTTAATAACTCATAAACAGAAATGTTAGCCCTTAAATTTTTAAGATCTTCAACTAAATCATAATCTAAGTTGGGGTTTACATTACTCTATTTAGTCTTAGCTGGTTTAGATTGCTTTGGAGGCAAAGTCGTAGTGTTTTTGGAAGAAGGTTTGTTTGCTGTCTTACTCCTAGTATTGTAGGGATGTACTGTCTTGAAGTTAGCTTGGAAAATACTATCCGATAAGTGTCCAAAAATGTTCGAAGAAGATTCTTCTTCTTGAACTGTCTCTTGTTCAACAACCTCCTCAGGAATCTCAGGAGGCATCAAGTTATCCTGGGCTTCTAAAATTGTTTGAAGGGCGTATTGCAGACTTTCTAGATTAAGGCCCTCGGTATTTGGGTTAGGTCGATTGGTGGGAAAAGGTTTCCTGAACGGGGGTTTGTAGGGACCTTTTCTTGAAGAAGATTCTTAGGTCATCCTTTTCAAATCTATAACTTGATTTGATAGTTTTTGAACAACTTTAGTTAGGTTTTCTAAATCTAAGCTTTCAGGTTGTGTTTTATTTTGAGCAGGTCTAGGGAGGATTTCGATCTTCTTTTTGGAAGATGAACTAGTCTCGGTTTCATTGCTAGTAGTGTCTTTTAAACTAAGGATGTCTTTTTCAATCTGGTTGGCCTCCTCAAAGGCCTCTAACAACATGGCTTTCTTAGATCGTTTAACCCAAATGGCTATACTTTGATGCAAGGCTTTAGTATAGTATGCTATGATAAGATTCTCAGCAGGCATCGAATCCGTAGGGATTCAGTTCTTAAGTGTTAAGAATATTTGATTAAAGTCCTTAATTTTCTCTTTTGGGTTCATTCTTAAGCTAGAAACCTCCATAACTAGAACTTCCGGGGACTTATCGTCTTCGAACTTTTCCAGAAAGCAGGATTCGAACGTTTCCCAAGACACGATGGTATGGGGTTGTTGGGAAAAGTACCATGTAGATGCATTTCCCTCGAAAGTGTAGGGGAACAACCTACAGACTACATCTTCATGCTTGACATTGCGAAGTCTAATGGATAACTTAAATTTTTTAATGTGATCTTCAGCAATCTGTTTAGAGTCAGGGTAAAAATTGGGAAGCCACTTATATGGATGTTTGGGTAAGGGATGTTGAGCCCCGGGTATTGCTACAACATCCTGGTCGAGCCAAGGTCTGGCAGGATTGTTTTGGTTGGCCATTGGTGTAGGCAGTGAGGAAGGATGAGAAGGGGAACTACCTTCGTCAGAAGAGTCTTCTCCAGAAGAAGAAGGAGATGATGGAGGTGGTGAGGGTGGTATTCCAGATCCTCCTGCAGCAGGAGTGAGGATTGGATCTATAGGGTTTAAAGTGAGTTTAGTGCCTCCAAGTTGTTCTCTGATATCAGAGAAATCTAAGTGTTGGTCCAAAGGCTGGTTTGGTTGCCTCAAACGGGCGAAGGCACTATGTGTTCTTAAAAGAGATTGGCGAACAATCTCTTGTACATCACCACCTGTAGTATTTGGGGTTGCTAGTTCAACTGTGATCCGTAGATCATCGTTTGACGTGGTTGTTGTTTGAGGGGGGATGTTGTCGTTTAAATGGCTTCTTGTCACTATAGGTGAGCGGTTAGGTGGTGGAGGAGTCTTACGACTGCCTCGTGCCATTAATAAATTTAAGGCCCTCCTTCTAGCGCCATTTGTTGACGTGCAAAATTGAACACTCGCCAACTGGAGGAGTGGGTCTAGTCCGGGGTTGTCTAAATAACCCAAGCCGTTTGGGATGATCCACCCCGACGGGTTTAGCGGCTCCATTAGCCGATCTAATTCCTAGGAAAATGAAAGAAAAACTAAACTAAGAAAAACTAATCTAAGTGGGAAAAGAAGCTACAACAAAACTATACACAATTCTGAAGCATATATACAGTTTACTAATATCATAAAACAAAAATCCTACTTATTTAAATGCTCCGCTATCGTTACAATTATATCTCAATCACAAATGTACAGTATTTACAAATTACAAATTTTAAATGAAAAACCTACAAAAATCATTTGTAAACTATCCTATGATAGCAAGGTATGTTTTTTGATTTTTTATAATTTTATGAGAAAGAAATAAAACGAAAAATATCTCATTACAATAAAATCCACGTTACATGTTTTCAATATGATACGTCTATCTCATATCAATGAAATAGGATTATGATCGCCGAGTTTAATTGTGAGTTGGTGGCATTTGACAGAGACAACTTTCTATTGCTCTATCATTCTTGAGGGTTGATTTTGAAATATGGAGAGTGGTAGCTATGTAATACCTATATTTTTAGAGTATAATTTTTAGATTTTAGTAGTTAAATTGTTGCATCAAAGGGGTCCCTTGTCCCACAAATAAGAGGTCTCATATATCAATTTGGTATCTGGTTTGATTACCATATTAAATAAATGTGTTGATCTACGTCCTCTTCCATACACCTTAATATCTAGAGATCCTATACTTCTAATGAATTCTCATAGTTAATGTGATACAATCATCCCTCACAGGAACAGTGACATCGTTGCCAGGCAAAAGTTAAATGTTGTGTATTGGGGAATGGAAGTTGCGTCATGTTTATGCCACACGTGTATGCCTAAATGATGGTATGTAGATTCCATCTGTATAACTTTGTCAACTTTATGGTGTTTTGTTGACGTGCAAAATTGAACGCTCGCCAACTGGAGGAGTGGGTCCGGTCCGGGTTGTCTAAATAACCCAAGCTGTTTGGGATGATCCACCCCAATGGGTTTAGCGGCTCCATTAGCCAATCTAAGTCCTAGGAAAATGAAAGAAAAACTAAACTAAGAAAAACTAATCTAAGTGGGAAAAGCAGCTACAAAAAAACTATACACAATTCTAAAGCATATATAGAGTTTACTAATATCATAAAGCAAAAATCCTACTTATTTAAATGCTCCACTATCGTTACAATTATATCTCAATCACAAATGTACAGTATTTATAGATTATAGATTTTAAATGAAAAACCTGCAAAAATCATTTGTAAATTGTCCTATGACAGCAAGGTGTGTTTTTTGATTTTTTATAATTTTATGAGAAAGAAATAAAATGAAAACTATCTAAGCTGAGCAATTAAAATAATAATCCTAACTATGAATTTGAACTATATGTATCTATCTAAACTACTTAAATAACACTAATGAACTAACCTGTAACAATGCTTTCAAATTTGTCCCGTGCGAAGTATCTGATTCAACTGTTCGATGGGAGGAAACCCGCACCAAATTTTCCACTGGCTTCTTGTAAACAGGAAGCAGCGGTTCTCTTTGAATATAAACAATAGGACAAACAAGACATAAAAAATGACAACAATCTTATCATTTACAAATCATCACATTTAGATAAATCTGTGTGCAAAGATTTGTACAAAATGATTCATTTAACGAAGAAGATAAACCTTTAATTCATTAAATTGAAACAAAGTAAATGTTGTACTTTTAAAATAAGAGAGATCAGATATGGACAACACATAAACTAAATCACATCAACCTGCAATGAATTACGATAGCTAAAGTAGTCGATAATTGATTGCAAACTGATATGAAGAAAACTTGAAATAAAAATTTGATATATTGAAAGCTAAAGCTGTTACAAGACATCCACTTTCATCCCAGCTTATATCATAAATCCATAGTCTGTTCTCCCAACCGTGATGATGGGTCCATTACAAAAAATAACAAGTATTTAAAGACCACAGGGTAAAACATCCCTGTGGGAATTATCAACCATTGTTTACAAAAAATCTGGGAATAATCTCCCAAGTCTCTATTTCTGACTTAAGCTAACAACCTAAAACAAAACTATATCACAAAAGTATCTCTTAAACTGCCACATCATGTCCAATTTKCCATTGAAATTCGTAGGTACCTAAAGGTGGACAAGAATAGACAAGTTTAGATAATGTTTTATTGATAAAATTAACAAAAATATAAATTTTAAGACTAGCTACAGAATCTCACGATTCTGTAGCTGGTCTAATTTGAAAACATGATCGTTTTAAATCAATGAAATGCTAACAAAAATATACTCAAACTATTTAACAAATCTTTAATTGCTAATTGGAAACAAAGCAAATAATCCACGCCATAAGTAACCAAATCTTTATGCCAATTTGAAACAGACATAAATCGTGTTTAATTAACCGAATGGTAACAGGGATATATGCAATCTATCAAACATTCTTTTATTACCAATTCGGAGCATACAGAATCGTTTCGAGATTTCGAAAGCAACGAAATCATTTTTGAATCAATCTCAATCGAAACAGACTGTAACCGATCAAGTAAATTTTTCATGCAATAGTTTATGTCGACTTAGCACTTAACAAAATCGTTGTTGAATCAAAACGAAACTAACAAGATCATTTTTTTAATTTAAAACTAACAGAAATATATCAAACCAAACTTTAATATGAATCAAACGCATATACAAATAATTATGCTAATTCAAACATACAGAATCTTTTCAAAATCAAACCAAATAGAACTGAATCGAGCTAACTCAGAGCTGACACAATCCAAAAGCAACAAAATCGTATCAATCCAGAACCTAGCTATACTCGATTTTAGCAAACAAATCTTTAAAACAAAATAGTTTATACTAATCAAGAACGAAATCTTTTATACTATTTCAAATAAAAACGAAATCATTCCTTGAAATTCGAATTAAATAGAACCACTTCTGAATCTATTAAAACAAACAGGACTAATCGAAAGCAAACCCAATTGGTCATACTAATTCAAACCAACTTATAAAACAAAATCGATATTTAAATACATACCTGGGAAAAAAGAAAATGATTTGATCATGATAACTTTGAATTGACAAAGGCCATTGCTGCTTTGACATTTCTAAAGACAATTGAACTGGTGGTTTTTTGTTTCTTTTCGTTGGCTTGTAGCCTGTCATTCTCCTTTGACAGCACTGTCACCCATTCCTCTAATGATTTGATCTTAGATTGCAATAGGGGGATGTCCGTGTAATAACGTTCAATCCAGGAATTGCATTGGGTACATGGTGATTGATCGGGCTTTGGCATCACCAGCGAGGGTTCTTTCATGTTACCAGGGGTATCACTGTGAAGCTTAGTTCCTGGAAAATTAGGGTCGTTCTTGAGGCACGGAGGTAAGTTGGAAACATAGTCATAGGGTTCCATAGAGCAGAGGCCATGAGAGTAAGGTTATTTTTCGTCTAGGAAACATTCAATATTAGAGTCCGAATCTTCGCTCAAGACGATAGGTTTTTGGTCAGTTCTTTGCTTGGGCTTCTTCTGAGCACATCTCGATATCCATCGTGCATTTTTCTTTCCCTTATTATTGACAGTAGTATCACCTTTACTTTTTTCCTCACATGCCTCTTGATGGCCTTAGTATTGTCTTTATCACACGGGTCGGTCATGGTATCAGGTAGGTCCAAGTCGGGGCAATTCGAGGGTTTGACAGAGGGTAGAAGGGTAGGAGGTGGCACGGCTGGCACAACCAGGGTTTCAGTAACCACAACCTTGTCCATTTGGACACACTCGGGAGTGGCAAAGCCATTCCTAGATAGGAAGGCTTGCCAACAGTCACCACTAAGGCTCAGATGATGAACAATAATGACTTTGATCAAGAAGTGATGGAAAAGGTTGCTATCAGCCTTCTCATGCTTAAATCATTCAGACATCTTGTACAAACTACGTAAGAGATAATGTGGCCTATTCATAGGGTTGCCTATAAAATTCATCAATAACTGAAGATGATACAGAAATACCAAGCCGTAATGACCTTCGCAGGTCACAAACTGCTTAACCATTGCCAAAATATCATGCCACCTGGGTTTGAGGGTAGTGAGAGGCATACCTCTATCACAGCTAACAATATTTGTTGATGTGAATAGGAGCGGCCATGGCACCTCATCTACTTTGGAATTTTTAAACCACCTTTGCCCTGTAGTTAGTAGTCCTGTAGTTGAGCATAGGAATTCCTCATTTAGCTCGAGTTGGATATCTCCGACCTTAGCCCTACATCTTTCAAACATGAGGGAAAATTGTTGGGCTATCGAAAGGTTGAAACCCTCAAATCTTTGGATAAACACTAGCCAACCACTATTTTCCAAATCCTCACGAGCATTGTCGAATAGCAATAGAGTTTGGATACCATTTGGTTCTATGCACACCACAGGTGCCATAGAACAGAATATACAGTGAGCAGGGTGAACGGTTAAGGGTTTGAACAGGGTATATGCCAGACCAATAGCTCACAGGCTTCCCCAAAAACCAACAGAGGTAACCCGGGATAGAAGGCAAGCATTAATGCCTAAGTGTGCGAAGGTGGTGGAAGGCAATAAACCCATGCAAAACAGTCATATCCAAATGTACAACCGATGACACATATGGTGATTCAAATCACTATTGCAATGTGTTAAAAGTAATTCCATCCAAACAATTGACGAAAACTATGGTAAGTCGACCCAAATATTTGCACAAGCATAGTGCTCGCATGGTTTTAAAATCAAAACAATGTTTCGAACAAGGATTTGACCATAAAACTTATACATTGTTTGAAACTATTGAATTAAGGGTCTAATAATCATATTAATGTGTTGTTATGAACCCATTGAATTTTATCAAAAGCAATCGAACATCAAATACTATCGAATCAAGGACCCAATCATAATCATTAGAATATCATCATAGTCTCATAAAAATGAAATCATATTAACAACAAAAAAATGTCAAATGAGTAAAGCTTTTGGTGTCTTGCCAACTGTATGACCATAATTGAATTGGAAACGTGATGAACCCATAGACAAGAGTGACCATAATAATCTAGTGACGATTTTAATGCCATTGACGTGACTTCGAAATCAAATTTTTCACGCTTGCTGTCATGAAAACGAGAACAAAGGCAGGTGTGCAAATGCGTGAAATAATAGTGTTGTTTTATTCAAAGATTGCGATGAAAATCAAGGGTTCCAAAACACTTGTGTGGGCAGCTTATAAAGATAGGATAAAAATGTGAAATGGCTGCCAACATGTTTCCACATTATTGTTGTATTGTTCTTCTAATTTTGATGTGCTTATATTTCTTAGAGTGAGTTAATAAGGGCGTTTTCTAACTGTTATATGATTGGTTTTCTTAGCTAGAATCCAGCTATATAAATATTTACAAAATCATTATTTTTTTTGTTTAAAGTTATTATAAAAATACATAAAAATAATTTAAACAAATATTAGTTCTGCAATATAAATATGGCATATCAATATTGTTGTAAATCAATTATTATTTCCTACCCTTAAATTAAATTATAAAACATAAAAATAATTTAAACAAATAAAAATATTGAACAATAAACACCAATCCTCCATTCTCCACTTGTACTTTTATTGATTTACTCTTGATTTATGTCTAGTTAGTACTATTTAACACTGGAAATGCACCTAGTTCCATGAGGATTTAGTTCCATTCAACTTATGTTTCATTATACATTTTGAATAACAAACAACCCTCAAATATTATCTTTTAACAAAAACTATTCATTACTTGTGCATTTAGTTATATTAAGTTTCATTCTTGGCAGGGACTGTGTTGCTATGCAACCCTTGTTTCATAGGTCAATGGATTCATTTCATGTGACTTGGTTTATATATAATTGATGGGTAAAGTGTCTCCATTCAATGTGTTTTGGGAGTTGTGAAAGGGGGCTAATTCAATATGAACATATGTATGGTTTTTATTTTATATTTGTTATAAAATTATTTTATCAATAGAGTTGTACCTTATAAGAAAGTGACACTCATATATAGTCATGTAAAAATTAATTTCAAACCTTGAATGAAGTGAAGGTTGAAATAACACTATCAATTGATTGACCAATCAAAGGTCATAAAAATACTAATTTTGTTATATTGAAAAATAGATTTTTTTATTTGTTATGTTCAACATTAAAATTTATACACATTTTTTAAGTCAACATAAAACTAATATGAAAGTCAATGTTAACTCATTGCTATATACTACCTCCATGCCTCCAACAGTATAATAAAAAACACAAACCAATTTCCTCTTTTTTCCATCAACCAGTTCTTCCAATAACTTGAAGAACTTGTGATATTTATCCATCTACAAGCACCCATTGTCGCAGGCTTCAAATTGTTGGATTCCACTCACAATATTCATCCACAAAAAAATGTGTTTCATTTTTGGTTTATTCAATCCCCTTAGATTTCATTTGTGATTTCCATGGCAACCATGATTCCATGTTGGAGATGATCAAACTAGGAAACTTCTTTTCTACATCTTCATTCACATATCCTTGATTTTATTTTTCCATTTTAGTAATTAAATTACTTTTCTTTCATTTTTTTAAAAACAATATTTATAGTATGGCTATATGTTGTTTAATGCACTATGTGACAATGCGTTTATAGGATGAACCATGGAAAATGTGCATTACCATTTTGATTATTTGAAAATGATTAGTGTGCATATTTATTAGGATAGTTGGTGTGCTAAATGATTCTATGGAGCACCCTTATTGGTGCAGCCTATCCATGCACATGCACCAGGACATGTAAGTTGGATATTATACCTCGTAATAGTAGTGAATGTGTGGATTACTCAATGCACCATTATCAATGCTATCCTATCATGTAGGCACACCGACTTGGCATTTTATAGGTGCATATGATTTGTGGTGTGATAAAGTGAACGAGTAACACTTGTTACGATACTATGAATTAAAATTGGTGACTACATGAAACAATATCTAGACGCACTTGTGATTTTATTATATGTCATTATGGTCCAATGCTTTAGAGTTGATAAAAAGTCAATGAATATAGTCCACTTCGAGGGGGAAAACTTCTTTAAAAATGTATCCAATTCAGAATACAATATGAGATGATATAATATGGTCCTAAGAATAGGTCTCCTTGGTATATATGGGATACAAAGGGTACAATTCTAATGAAAGGCTACAATGAAGGGTTCTAGCCTACATACAAATATAAAACTAGAAATGTAATAATTCAATATTTTGGGATTAATAAAGGGTTTTGTACATAACATGGGGATTTTTCTAGGGCTTAACATGCCCCTCCCATTCAAACAAGTTTTTTCATCGACACTTTACTAATCATGGGTGTTTCTTCATGAAGAAATAATCTTCCCATGTCACCTCTTCCACTAGTAGGTTCTTCCATTTGATGAGGTATTTTGTAATTGCTCGATTTCTCAGTTGCTTAATCCTTGTTTAAAGGATTGTTTATGGATCTAGTATGATTTTCCCTTCTTCATTAATCTCTATTAAAATAGTTTGGGCTAGGATCTTGTTTTTGATTGCCTTCTTTAAGAAAGAAACATGGATTACTAGATATACAGATGAAGATGGAGGCAACTCCAATTTGTAAGCCAATCTTCCAATCCTTTTCAAAACCTTATAGGGGATATAATATTTGGGTTCTAATTTATTATCCTTCTTTTGTTTCTAGAGGTAGATTTGTTTATATGGCTATATCCTCATAAATAAAAAATCCCCCACTTCAAATTACCTTTCAATTTGATGTCGATTGGGTTGTTGTTTCATATTGTTTTGTGCCATAACTAGGTTATCTTCAATAGTTTGAGAACCTCTTGTTGGTTCCCTATGTGGTCCTCCACTATGTTGGTTGTGGAGCCTGATTATCTTCTTGATTTATATGCAGGTATTTATATCCCCCTTCTACTGAGGGTTTGGGCGCTAGTCCTCAAATGAAGGGGGTCCATGGGGGGAAATAGCTTTGTAAAATATTGTAATTTCATATTCAATATAGACCGTTTATTACAAGGTTGCAGATATGATGGTAGAAGTTATGTTAGGGTGTTTTTTCCCTAGAAGGAAACCCTCCTTTCTTGAGATAATTGTATTGTGGACATGTATTTTAGTGAATATTGTATTCTGACAGAGGAGACTATGAGAGGAAGAAGAGGAAGTTACAATGGGTGTGTTGTAGGTTGTATCCCTTCATTTTGTTGGATAATAAAAAGGAAGGACCTTGAAATTTCTCCAGTGTACATAGCCCAAACTGGGTGAACCATGTATATATGTGTCTCTATTGTATTGTCTATCTTTTGTTTTTTATTTTCTCATTTATTTTATTTTATTTCTCCGTGATCATGTTTTTCTAACACACTACCTGAACCTTTGTAGTCATTTTCAAGGGTGATGTGATGGATGGAGGATGATATCCATAAGGTGTCAGACAAGGGGACATTTTTTATGAAGTATGGAAGGATATGTAGTACCATCATTCCTCCAAGGCCAACCACCTGACCCATTGTGTTTATTTATGAGATGCACAAAAATGAATATATACTTATAAAATTTTATTCACAATCTTGATTTTCTGATTAGATTGAGGTTGATAAAATGAGTTGTGAACCAATCGAGTACCCAAACAAGAAAATAATTCAGTCAAAAAATTTCCAATGAAAATTGCATCTCTATCACTTACACTAATCTTGGGCACTCCATGTAGCTTTTCAACTATGTCCATGAATGTTATAGTCCAAAAATGACACATCTATGCATCTAAGACATTGGCCCATCCATTTTCATAGTTTTTCAAACACACTGTTGAGGTTTCCTTCTAAAAAACCATTTTTTGGATAATGTACGTGCCTAATTGCACTAATATCCTTCATACACACGCATTATACATACTAGTTAGCCCATGTACATATGCTTGTCGCATGATAAGTAGCCCGTGTTTACCTCAAAAATTGAAAAACAAATATAAAATTGCACATATTTTGGTGAAGTTTATGGGCTATGGAGGGTCTCCTAACCATTTTACCCCTTGTATCTCATCCCCAAACCAAATAACCATATTTTTCTCTCATAAAAAGAGGTCTCGGGGAGTCATATAGACATATGAACAAGAAAATAAGAAAACTCTGCCAAAATCATTTCCCTCTCATTGCCCAAGTTTTGCATCTTGCTCTAATTTTTAGCTTCATCTTTCCCCTCTAGCCATTCTCCCTATGCAACCTTTCCTTCTTCCCTTGATGGCATGTTGGTTGTGAGAATTCTATGTGGGATTGATCCACTTGGAGTTGTTAACACTTGGTGTTTTCTTTAGGTTGTATTAAAGAAACCCAAAGATAATTATTTCAACCAACTTTAGGCTGGACTATGACCCCTCCAACCAGAGAGGGCTCTCTCATATGTCTAATGATTGGTAATAACTTAGAAGATTCATCAATAAATGCTTAGAGGTCAGATTATGCAATAGGACATATTTTTTTTTTCTTTAAAAGGGTTGGTAGGAAAAACAAGAGAAGGGAACCATTGGGCAATGAAGTCAACTTTTGAGATATATATGAAGATTAACACAACTATGTATTCCTAAGGGAAGATAGGAAAAGTAAGCATATCTTTCAGTAATAAACAATATTCATATGATGGAAAGACAGAATTAAGAAAATCCCATTACTAATGAGATCATATAATAAGGATTAATTCTCAATTGTAATTTTAGAATAAATAACATAAAGGTTTCCTACAATGAACAGAGCACCTAACAAATGGTGAATTCTGGACGGGCAATCATTAAAACACAACACCTGCATTAACTATATGAAGGGAGAATCTGTCAAGGATGAATTATGATCATTTAATCTTAGTTATGATTTAGAATAAAAAACAAAAGTGAAATGAATGTGAAGTAGAGGAAAACACACTGAAAGAGTACACCGTGATGAATCTATGATATAAAAAAAAATATCTACTTGTGTTTAAATTTCATGAATATATACATACTTTTCCAGCTACAAAGAAAGGCCTTTTCTCAAGCCAATCGAACCCCTTTTTACATATAAAGTGAACAAATATATAAGCTCCTATTGCCACACTAGGCTACTAAGATTCTAACTACTTCCACCTATAATTATCGATCTAGTTACATTGAAGGAGAATAACTCCTAAACAACTTTACAAAAAATAGTAAATCTGATTTTGACCATCTTAAATGTAAAACAAAATATTTTTTACAATCATAGATATTGAATAAAATTTGAATATGATGTTGTGATGAATCACCAAGTACATATGGAAACCACTATGAGGCATCCCATGCGTTCTTGAGTAACTATTCCACCTTTGCATAGAAAACTGAAGCTACTACTACACAAGTGCTACCTACAACGTTTGTGTAGCAACTTTACGTAGTGCACTTCATTTTGTTGAAACCGGTGCAGATCTCAGTGGCAACAAATCATTGGAGACCTGTGTTTACCTCAAATATTGTATAACAAAAACCTCATATTGTCCTTTCTAATCATGTGTGCCTACATCATTTTCGTAGCGAGAGCTCGCTACACAAGTGTTGTTTATGACATTTTACTAGTCCAAAAAATGAAGCTATGCTTAGGAAATGATTTATGTTGTCACCCTTCTATAAAATCCATTCTCCATCATTATTTCCTTTGTAATTCCTCAATGAAATCTCCCATAATGAGCACAACGTATATGACATAATAAAAAATTGAGATGACCTCTTACCCCCAAAAGACAAAATTGTAAAGTTTCTTCACTCATATCTTTGCAATCGTAACAAGAAGGTCCAATCATTTTTAACTTCTCCATCAAATCTCATTTGTAACTTTAAGGGCCTATTTTTTTTATCAGCGATAGTTTCTACCACTTTAATCTCTGAATTTTCTTGGATAAACGTACATTTTAATTCAATTTTAATTGGGCAATTGAAAGTGCTTCAGAGGCATTTTTGGTGGTTGGTACACATTCTTGGAAATTCCTTTGTATCCTCTATTCTAATGATTTGTTCTCTTCCCCGATATGGATAATTAGGTCTTGGGCCTCCCTTAATTGTTTATTTAGCCACTTCATAGTTTTCTCACCCTCTCCAGGTGATGTATGGGGTTTTTCAATTGCTACAGGCTGGCCCTGCACATCTGCACTCTTTTCCCTAGCTAAGGACCTTGTTACATGAGTTGAAGGTTTGGCTAAAACTACATTCTTGGGACTTTTCAAAACTTCCTTCTCCTTTGATATTTCATTTCTAGAATCTATCTTAATTTGTGGTGTATGTGCCTCAAGAGCCTTCTCTTCCAATCTGTAGAATTTCTCTCTTAACGAAGAAGCACCCATCTATCTTGATTAGAGTAGGTATCATTCACACAGATAATGGAATGCATTTATTTAAATTGTTGCTCCACATTCTTTATCACTCCTCCAAAATCCAAGAACTTGAAAGTTCATTGTAAGAGCTCTAGCCAAACCTCACTTTTTCGAGTCACAACCCCACTTATAGATACCAGTTTTTCGATTTTGATAGTGGTTAAATCTCTTAGCCTGTTTTTCTTTTTCCAAGTGAAACTATTTTCAAGGAAATGTGTTCATATTTTTTGCTAGAATATGAGTTTTCAAGTCTCTTTCCCAGTGTTTGATGGCCACATTTATCTCTATATGGACCCATAGACATGAAAGATCTGTAACTGTTAGCTCAATCGGTTGGGCATGTAGAGGATTTGAATGGGAACCTGACACATTGGCATGAAGATGGTTGCATTTTGGTGTTTATATGCATTGTTTCCTTAAAACCATATCGATGCATAGAGCACTTGGACACGCCCCTTGTGAGCTCCTCCTTTGATGGATTTGGTTCTTGAATTGGTGTTGTTTTATTGTTTGGTGCTCAAATTTGGACGTTGGCTTGAAATTAGACTCTAGAGATTGGGATTAGAGTCCAATATGTTTTTTTTAATAAAAATGATAGCACCATAGAATGAATATTTCCAGAGAGCCTACTATCATTGAGATGAATCTGACCACAATGAGTTATATTCCTTTGCATACATAAACAATGAGTTACATTTCATAATTAGTCATTCTCGAGCAAAGTATGCATTAAACAATTCCCACTTATAAATCAAGTACTATCATAACTAGTGAGGGTTCCAGAGTTCTCCTTTTGGGAAAGGGTATTTTTCTTTCACTGCTACTTTTGTAAAGCCATCCTCTCAAAATAAAATTATGTAAAGATAGTACAACCCTCCTTTCATAACTAATAAGAAGAAATGAAAACAACCAAGCCATTTCTTGAGAACAAAAACACACCATGAGATCGAAAACTAGCACAAGGCTGATGCAGGAGCATTGCTAGAAAAACACGAGTGGAAGACAGCTCAGCACACTAGGGCGCATTTTAAAGAGATGATTTTGAATTTAAGAAGGCATATCACGCAAATATTCTGAAAATACTGTAATTTAAAGAACATATTTAATGTTTTAGAGATGGACGTATTTTCTTTTAATGCCATAGATTGCAGTACATATTTGATGTGTTTTCTCTTATCTGTCTATCACAAACATTTATTGTAATAAATCTTTAGTAGTTGAATTCTTTTATTTCGATAGAATGGTGCTAAGGTAGATTGGAGGGAAAGCTCAATGAGATTGTGTTGTATAAATAAATGTATTGTTGCCCAAATGAGGCTGCTAAAGGTTGTTTATAGTTGTTGATGAAGTAGAGGCTGCTAAAGATCATTGTAGCTAGGAGTTGTAGGGTTTTTGAAGACCATTGTATGAACCCATGTATATAACAGTTGGATGAATATAACAGAGAAGCATTGTTCCAAATGTTTGGTGTTGTTGTTATTGTGTCTATATAAATGAATGAATGGTAGGATTTTTGTTTAATTGCAATTCTATGTTATTTCTTGTTCTTATGTTATGAATGCATTTACATGGTTGAAGGCATGAATCTATGAGGATTTAGATAAGGTTCAATTGTTTCTCTTCTAAAAGCCTGTGCAAAGTGTGCATAGTGTCCACAAGGTGTGCGTTGACAACGTCTATTTCGACTCAGAAGCTCAGAAGAGATAACATGAAAAATTTGTATGCAAGGAGTGCATAATTGTCTGCAAGGTGTGCATCGACAGAGTCTGTTTCGAATCAGAAATCTAGTAGGGATATATTGAAGGCGTGCATGGGAGGGAATGCACCCTGAGTCATATTGTTTAGAAGGAACAATTGATCCTTTGAGAAATTTTGCAAAGAGTGCACAATCGCCCATCAAGATTCAAGTTGAAAGAAGCATGTTGTAAGGTGTGCACAGGGTCGATACTTGGTTAAGTATCAAAGGAATGATTTTGATAAGTTTAGAGTGTTGAGGAGGAACAAGTCCAAGAGATATAACTTGGATATTTGTATGCAGAGAGTGCATATTGTCGCAAGGAGTGTGTGACAAATTATTTTGACTCATAAGCTCAGGAGGAGTAGCTCGAGTTTGTTTGCATAAGGGTGAAAAGAACTTTTGCAAGGTGTGCACATTCATCTACATGAAGCCAATTTGTGGAGGGAAACCTATTGTAAGACATTCACAGGGTCAAATTCAACTAAGCGTCGAGGAAAACATCATAAGGATTTGAAGTGTTAGAAGGGGAACAAGATTAGGAGATATAGCAGGGATAAATATTTAATAGGGAGGAGTCCCTTAAGGTTTCACAAAATTAACAAGAAATATCTGTCCAGGAGGGAGAGGGATCATTTTAGACTGTCATATCTGGAAGAACTACACAGAGGTTAGTCGTAGGATCCTTTTGACACCTTTTTGTTAAGAGTGTTCAAATTATTTTAAGAGTGAGGATCGCCAAAGTGGCGAAGTGATCCTAGTCATTGGCTGGGAGGAGGGTACGTGGTAGCGGATTGGAGATTTCAAGAGATAGAGTTTAGAGGAATTGCGTGGAGTTGGCACAATCTTTGAGAAGTCATGAAGTCTGAAATAGTTCAACCATTGGATCTAGGTGGACATGCAGAAAATATATTCATATTTCGATGGAAAGTGTTTCGAAAGGAAACAAGGGAGGAGGTCACAATATTGCCAAATTTATAAGTTACAAAGAGGGTTGGCCCATGGTCACAGCCTGTGGTTACATCAAGGAAGGAGTCTAGCACGAGAGCTAGTACTTGCAAATTGGTGTTGCCAAAAGTGTCCAAGAGCAAGGTCACGGGTAATTTGAACCTGCGGGTAACATCAAAGGGACCTATGTGTCAATTTTTCTAGGTCTATTGAAGGCCCAAAGAGCTTATTCGACTCAAGGTGTTTGAATTTCCTTGATCGGGAGGTTGCAAAACCCCTAGGAGGGGAGGGGGATGCATCAAGTGGTATCATAGCCACTAAATTAATTTTATGTAGGAAAAAAGAGGTAGTCTGATATCATGAAGCGGTATCATATACATCAATTGGTAGTTTTTTAAAGAAAAAAAATTCATCACAATGTTTCCTAGAAGACGTGCAAAGCCACCTGTAGAAAATCGAGCTATGGAAAGGGAGATGCGAGAACTTTGCACAAGGATGGATGATATGGAGATAACACAAAGGAGAGAACTTGATGTTGGAGATGTCAGTGATGTAGAAAATGAAGAAGTAGAAGTTGAAGAAGCTATACTAGAGGATGCTACAGAAGAATGCTTGTTGAAAGCAGTTGTGAAGTTGGGAGCTAGAGCGAAGATAGACATCCGAATGTATGAAGGAAATTTAGATGCTGAATAATTGTTGGATTGGATAAGATCAATGAACAAGCACTTCGAATATGAATACATTGATGAGGAGAAGAAGGTGAAACATGTTGTCATGAGATTAAAAGGACATGCAACATTGTGGTGGGATGAATTGTAGGTTGACAGAAGATGCAAAGGAAAGAAAAATATCAAGAGATGGGATAGAATGGTAGACAAGATGAAGGATAAATTCATACCCAAGGATTACCAGATAAATATGCTTAGGAAGTTGTAGAACCTGAGACAGAAGGGAATGACAGTGAAAGAGTACACAAAGTTCTACAAATTGAACATCAGGGCTAGACAAAGAGAAAAATATCATGAAAAAGTTTCTAGGTATATAAATGGCCTGAGGTATGGGATCCAGGATGAAATCAGCATGATGACAGTGATGAAAGTTGAGGATGCTTATCATATGACGCTGAAGGCAGAGGATAAGTTGGACAGAAAGTAGATCCATTGAAGTAGAGGAATACGTTTAAACAAAGGCAAGGGAATTGCCCATGACAAGGAACAAAAGCCCAAGTTTGAGATGAAAAAACCATATAGTCGCTCGGAAAGACGAGGAAGTTCATGAGGGAGACAGTATGGTGGTAGAAACTCTTTTCCTTGAGGAAGAGGAAGAATAAGAGGAGGAGAAGTAAAGTGTTACGCCTGTGGAAAGACATGACACATGTCTTGGGAATGTCCCAAGAGAAAGAAAGAAGGATGAGGTGAAGCTCACATTTCGGAAGCATAGAAGTGAAATGTTGAAGCAGAAGGTGCGAAAGATGGGTGATCTTTGATAATGAAGAAATTTCTGTTAAATCCAGAGACAAAGGTTGAAAAACTAGTGCAGAGGAACAATTTGTTCAGAACAACTTGCAAGACTAAAGATAAAGTTTTCAAGGTGATAGTTGACAGTGGGAACACTGATAAATTAGTATCCATGGAGATGGTGGAGAAATTGGAGCTGGATATAATGACACATCTGAGTCCATATAGAGTCTCTTGGTTGCAAAAACGACATCAGGTAACGGTAACTAAACAATGCCTAGTTGAATTTAAAATAGGAGAATATAAAGATGATATTTTGTGTGATGTGATTCCCATGGATGTATGTCATGTTTTGTTGGGGAGACCATGGCAGTTTGACAAAAAATTTATTCATGATGGGAGAAAAAATACTTATACTTTGGAGAAGAATGTTAGGACACACATATTACTACCAATTGAGGAGAAGAAAGTAAAGGAAGAAGCCAACACAAGTATACTTCTCATGAGTGGGAAGGAACTCCTGAATTAAGTCAATAAGGAACAATAGATTCCATTTTTTGTAGTGAGGAAACCCAAGGTTGTCCTTACAAGTACTTCTATGGATGATCTGCCTGAAGAGATTCATGAACTATTGGAAACTTTTTCTGACATAGTAGTGGATGATTTGTTGAGCTCATTTCCACCCATCAGGAGTATTAGCCATCACATTGATCTAATACCAGGAGCAAGTATTCCGAACAAAGCAGTGTACAGATTGACACCTCAAGAGAATGAGGAGGTAAAGAGACAAGTCCATGATTTAATGGACAAAGGATTGGTCAGGGAAAGGTTGAGTCCATGCATGATACCAACTGTGTTTAGTCCAAAAAAGGATGGAGGATGGAGAATGTGTACAGACTCAAGAGACATAAACAAGATCACCATCAAGTACATATTTCCTTTACCAAGGATGGATGACTTAATGGATTGTTTGACTGGATAGAATTATTTTTCAAAGATAGATCTGAAGAGTGGATATCATCAGATAAGAATGAGAGAGGGTGATGAGTGGAAAACAACCTTCAAGACAAACAAAGGGTTGTATAAATGGCTTGTTATGTTGTTTGGCTTAAAAATGCCCCGAGTACTTTTATGAGGTTGATGAATGAGGTATTGAAAGATTTCATTGGTAAGTTTGTGATTGTATATCTGGATGATATACTAGTCTTCAATAAAACTGAAGAAGATCATTTGAGACCTCTGACATTAGTGATGAGGAGATTGCAGCAGGAGAAGTTGCTAATAAATCTGAAGAAATACTCTTTTATGAAGACATAACTCATTTACTTGGGTTTTTTTATCTCTTCAAATGAGTTGAAGATGGATCCAGAGAAGGTGAAAGAAATCAAAGAATGACCGTCACCAAGGAGCATATTTGAGGTGAGAAGCTTCCATGGATTAGCAAGTTTCTATCAGAAGTTCATTAGAAATTTCAGTGAAATTGTTGCACAAATGATGGATATAGTGAAGAAAAGTCACAAGTCTTTTAAGTGGATAGAATAAGTCAAGAAAAGTTTCAATATATTGAAGTAGAAGATAACACAATAGTTGATTCCGGTATTTCCAGATTTCGGGAAGACATTTCAAGTGAGATGTGATGCGAGTGGAGTTGCAATTGGAGCAGTCTTGAGCCAAGATATTAGGCCTATTACATATTCCAGTGAGAATTTGAATGACACTAAGATAAATTACTCCAAATATGATAAATAATTTTATGCAATAATTCAAGCCTTGAAGAAATGGAGGCACTACTTTGTACCAAAAGATTTTTTTTTGTATAGCAATAATCAAGATTTACAATTCATAACCATACATGAGAAGTTAAATCAAAGACATGCTAAGTGGATAGAGTTTATGCAAAATTTCACTTTTTTCATCAAACATATTTTTGGTAATGCTAACAAAGTTGTTGATCCATTGAGCAGGAGATGTCTAATTATGTGGGAGTTTCAAGTGAAAACCTAAGGGTTTGAACACCTTAAGCAGATGTATTGTGATGATCCAGATTTTAAAGAAGCATATGAATCATTTAAAAATCATGTTCTCAAAGACAAAAGCCAGTGGATAGAGTATCGGATTCAATATGGATTTTTATTTAAAGGTTGTTAGTTATGCATACCAAAGTGCTCAATGAGAGAAACTTTGCTGAAGGAAAAACATAGTGGAGATTTAGCAGGACATTTCGGCCATGAAAAGACATTTTCGCAGTTGAAAAGTTCATACTATTCGCCAGGTATGAGAACAAAAATAAAGAAGTTTGTGAACAGATGTAAGATTTTCTAGTATGCAAAAGGAAAGAGACAAAATATTGTATTGTATCTGTTAGTGCTCTGTAAAATTTGTTTGGATGAGAAAAGAATGATAGAGGCAACCTACAAACCAAATTTGAGACCCAAAACTAGCCTTTCGGACCTAGAGAGGGCTCTCTCAGGAGACTTTGTCTCGATACAGGTTATGGCTTTAAGCTGTCGGCTATATTTAACACCTTTAAATAATAATTTGTTGGTTCTATTGGAACAAGAGAGTAAGACCTTGGGATATGGAGTTAGTTTAAGAAAACGATGGAAACAAATGACTCAATGATTGAACTCGAGAGGATAAAGGCTAAGCGAGCAATAGTCTTCAGTTTAAAATCATTGTGTGTGGCAGGGAGAAAAACCCATGAAGTAACTTGGAGCACCTCTGAGGATGAATTTAGAGTTAACTTAGAGGAAAATGGTTTGTCTGAATGACACAAATATCAGGGCACTATGCAGTGAATCCCAGGTTTGAAATTATGTTCATACTAAGACAGAAATAGATATGAATAAAGAACACAGGAAGTACAACGCAAAGAAAGGAAGAAAAACATCTGACTGCTATACTAATTTTTCACTGTCTATAATAATTTTTCCAACCAACCTGGCTTACATTGAAAAGATAAAATATATAGGAAAGGGCGTCACTTGGGATACCCTTCTCTCTAGCTACTATCCCTAGAATCTAAGAAATTATTTGTCTTCCATTGAATGACCTTTTATATGACCTCTTTCCAGAAACATAAACCAACTGTAATTGGTTGTGTCACAACCGTTTGTCTTTGCCATGGGGGTTCGGTTATCAACAAGGTCTCATCATGGAGGATATTGATGTGTTTCTTCATTCCTTTGACAAGGTATTAGAACAATCAAGTGCTCTATCAAATTTCCGCCATCCACGGTAACGGTTATGATTTTAGTCGCTTGCTTATTTTCTAAGGTGCGTACATGGCATGTGACTACTGACTGTCACAGTCATTACCAAAATGAAATAACCATCCAAGGGAAACGCTTTCTTCTAAACTATCGAGATCTGTGCCATGTTTGAGAATGCGAAAAAAAAAGTTATTTAATCATGCTTCTTCTGCGCGCTGGCAAAGTCTGCACGGAATTTCTCCCCAACCATTTGGCATTTTCTCAGATGCTTCGCCTTCCTTTATTTCGATAGCCTCTACGTTTCATGTAGTTGTATGATTGTATCTTGCACATCTTTGAGCTATCTCTTGAGCCACATCATGTTTCCTTCATAGCCTTGTGATGCTAACACTTCAAGGGTCTTTGCTACTAATTGTTGTCTCAATTCCCTATTTTCCTGGTAAAGCTCGACGATGGCGAGTTACGCCTGCTTCAGTTGCTGGGATGGCCCTCGGACATCTAATCCTCCAATATCTATTTTCTTTTTTCCACTATGTTATAACCCTATAATTTATAGGATCAACTGGTGACTAAAATGTTATCTCTTTAAATGTTTTTGTTTGTCAAATGATTTTTCATTCTGCAAATAATTTGAGAGAAAAAGAAAAGAAAAGAAAAGAAAAGAAAAAGAAAAGAAAAAAGAAAAGGAAAAAGAAAGAAAGAAAAAGAATAAAAAAGGGCATAGAAGAAATTCAATAGAGCCCCATGCAATAACAATGACTCGGTCCATACCTTTCAAGCATGGCCAAGTTCTTTTAAATTGATGTTGATAGGAGTAGTGAATAAGCTTGGCTAAACTGTTCAATCTTCGCCAAGTAATTTAGGTTAGTTAGTGAATAAATCTGACCAGACTGCCTAATCTTGGTCAGATAGCCCCAGGATAAAGTAATTTCTTAGTCCAACTGTTTAATCTAGGCTAATTTTCATAGGTAATTAGGTTAGAGCATAGGGTAGTTTTATTTATTTCAATAAAACAAGTATGATGAATGATGTTGAACCATACCTTCGATGTTTGAAGTTTTGATGTCTAACCCCTTAGTGATTAAAACATGGAAAAGCTTGGGAAAACCCACGATATACACTTATCCTAAGTTTTCAGGGCACATATGCCTTTGCACTCACAATTAAGCACAACACATGTATGAACGCCTCAGAGGTTCGTGCCCAGATCTATGGTTGACAGGTTTTTCTGGATGACCCCAACCATTTTACNAGAATTGGAGATAACATATGCACACATCTGGATGACTCAGGTTTCAGCACCTAGATCTACGACTTAGATTGGATTCTAGACCCCCCCTTCCGTTCTACCTTTAATGGTAGGGGGGGGGGTATGGAATGTTATTTAAATATCACACACAGATCTGTGGTTGAGAAGAAAGTGCATAAATCAATGGCTCATGGTGTTTTTCATACCCCCCTGACCAATCTATCTTTAACGGAGGGGGGGGTCCGGAATGGAATATTCTCTGGTGGGCCCTTTTCCTCTACGTGGCATAAATTCATTGGTTCAGACTTCCACTGCCTATCATTTATGACATGCCTCGTCACCCCATGAAGTCACCATCCACGTTTTTCCTAGAGGTCACGTCTCATTACTCTATCAGCCCCTTTCCCCTTGTCCACACTTTACAAGTCCTCTCACCAAGGTCACTTCCCAATCATCTCCCGCCACGTTGCCTAGTCATATTCGTCATTCATTATTACCTACCATCTCACGCTCCAAATGATCCATTGGCAATTTATTATTGGCTAACTTATCCATTAGCCCATTGACCTATTCCCCACACCCAACGAATATCCGTTCACTCAAAACCACCATCTCCCTTCTTTCTTCCATTGCTTACTATGTCGTCTCACAAGAAAATACCTTTCCTGTCACACCAGATCTTTTTTCCCCGTTTTCTCTCCATTTCAGTCCAACATCCCAAGCCACCATCATTCCCACTAACGATTGTTTGATTTGCAGGTATTTTTACAGCGATGGCACTAAAATCAAAGAGGACAAAGACCATCCTTGAGGTCAAAAGGGTCCTGACCAAGAGAGGACCAATGCTACAGCTAGAGGAAAAGGTCTAGACCCTGGATGCAGGAGTGAAAAAATTCTTCAGCAAGATTGAAGCTCTACAAAAGAAAGACCTTCCTAGTTTGAAAGTTATAAACGATAAATTGATGACACTCCCCAATTATAAAAGGAGACTAGCCATTGTGGCTAAGGATAGCTCAAAATTCTCAAGAATACAATTCAGTATCACTGGTAAGGCATTCTTGGATGCTTTATAGTTGGACATCAGCATACAACATGAGATCCGGTACATCTTCATCACCAAGCCAACCTTTGCCAAGTACATGGAGATGGATGAAGTATACCATAGATTGCTCAAAGTCAACATTCCTAGTCACCTTCGATGGGAAGAGCTTTGCAATCTGATCGAGTAGTTGATGAGCTGTCCAAGCCTAGTCAACTATCTAGTCAGACGAGATCATGCAGAGGCCTCACCAATGGTTCACTTAAGAAACAACATGAAGTTTCGACACATCTCAAACAGTTTCCTAGATTTTTGTATCTTGTTAAGTTAGTTAGCTAAATTTAGATTTGCCACGTCCTGATCTTTAATGACAGGATCGTTTGTGTTTTCAATTATAAATACTTCAAACTTTGAGGTATTGGGGGTTGATCTTTACGCCCTGCAAGCCACAAGACTGTAATTTTTTCAAGAGATCTTACATTAATACAAAGAGACGTTTTCACAGGATTCTCGTGTGCCATTCATTGGTGATGTTTCATTTTCTATGTTGAATGTTTTCTTGCTTAGTTGTCATACCTTTTTCTAATCTAAATCTTTTAAAAGTAATGCATGTTGCAGGATTTATCTTTGTATACCCTGTCTCAGACTTTGAAATATCTTAATGTTTATCTTTTGATATTACAGTGAAGAAATTCTTAACTGCTTCTTTAATTTAATTGATATTCTCATATTTTCTGCTTTTCATAATTTTACTGTTAAAAGAATCCAACGAATGCATTAGCCTGCCCTATGAAAAGAATCTTTTGTTTCTAGTTTAGATTTTTATCTCTATAACACAGACCCCATAGACCAATGGATGCGTAAATCCCTTTCATCCAACTCAACAGAAATGAAAAACCTTTTCAATCTTATTTATTTAACTAGCCTAATATCTTAAGTTCAAAACATATCTAAATCATACAGAGAGATCCCTCTTTGAAGCTGGTAGGGCTAGATTCCAGTTTTGAAGTGGTTGGATAAAGTTACCTCTCGTAGATTTCTTCCTTCCTAACAACCTCTAGGAATTTACATAATGATAACATAGTGGCAACCATACTGGGGACAAATGAACTTTTCGACCCCATGTTTTCTTTTCCCTAGAAAAAAGTTTTGTTTCTGAAAAATTGCAAGTCCGAGAAAGTAATAATGTTTAGAGGTTGTTAAAATCTCATACATATTGATTTCAGACTCATAAAACTAATATATATATATATATATATATATATATATATATATATATATATCAAAAAGAAATGTGGCTCCCAAAAGAGCTTATACTCGATCTCACCCAGATCTAGAACCTGCAAAAACAACTGATAATCCAGAACAGTTACTTAGGAAAAAGACCATTGTAGAAGGTTCAGGAAGTCATAGTCCCCTTCAGAGGTCCCCTTCACTTCCATAGGAACTCGTTTCCCTTCAAGAGCTTGACTTTGGTACCATTTTCAAACAAAGCCTATTTAAAATGAAATCCGATAGCTTTGTGACTGAAATCATTTTAGATCCAAAAACCCTGCAAGCTCATACTCCTGAAGTACTATCTCCCACTGAAAAACCTCAAACCACTCACTCTGTTCCAGCTAACCCCTCCTCATCCTCATCTTCTGTCACCACTTCACTTATCATTTAGGTTGTTTTCCCACCTCGTCCACCTATCATGGCAGCCAGATATGCTCCCTTAGTGTTGGCCGCACCTCTACATGCTATGCCCCAGGATTATCAAACAAGACTTCCTCAGTTTGATGGTACAGGGCCCTTGAATGCACAACAACATGTTGATAAAATGAATGACTATTTTGACCTACAATAAGTAGATGAAGCTGGCGTTCAAATGAGATTGTTTGCATAGAGTTTGACAGGTGATGTTAAGAAATGGTATAAAGGTTTACGTGTTGCCTCAGTGCTCAACCTTACAGCATTTCAAAGAAGTTTTCTAGACAGATGGGAGGTAAAGAAAAATCCTCTCTAGATCTTGTCATAATACGAAAACATCAGAAGGAATCAAGGTGAGACAGTACAAGATTACTGCACCCACTTCAACATTTTGTATAATGCAATCCCAGCTGATATTAAGCCTCCACAAGGTTTAGCATTAATAAAATTCCATGACGGTTTTGACATTGATAAGTCATATCAATTAAGGGAAAGAAATTCCACCGTCCTAGAAAACATGCAGAAAAGCACAATAAGCATGGAGGCTAACCTATTAGCTAAAAGGGCATGACAGAGGATGAAGAGAAGAGTCAAAATTAAAGAGGAACCTTCCACATCTTCTTCGGATTCCAAATTGGATTCCTTAGATAGAGAAATGGAAAGGATGATGGAGAGACTTACTGTATCCAAAGGAAACCTTCCTAGAGAAAACCAACTAGCTCCTCAAATTCAGAATCCTAACTTCAGAAGGAATCATCCTCAAATCAGGCAGAGAGATCCCAGAGATCAAAGAGAACAGAGGGGTCCTGATCAATAGATCAGACTGCCCATACAAGAAAATTATGCCGATGAAGGAGAAGAAGTAATTGAAGAACTGGAGGATACACACATAAACCTCATGGGCATTCATGATAACGAAGCTATTTTCCTCACCCGGGAAGAGAAAGAACTTTTTCTTCTTTCTCAAACAAAGGTGAGTGAGGAAGATGAATATACCGAACAATAGGCATTTGAAAATGCTATTATGGAGGTACACCGACAATACAATCTGCGAACTAAAAAGACAGACGAAAGTTCACCAAAAAAGGTAATCAAAACGAAGAATATAGTCAAAGCCAAGAAAGCCCCTGAGCCTTCTACCGAAAAGATCCCTGAGAAAGGTAATGTTGAAGTTCCAACAAAAAGAAACCATACTATTTTAAGAAGATCATTGTAGACTGAGGTTTCATCAACCAACTCACCAAATACTTATGCCCACAAGACTATGGTGGAAAAATTAGAATTGCAGAGCCAAAGCAGAGAACCTACTCCTTTCAGCCTCAAAGGGGAATTAGCCAAAGTGAAAATTCCCATTCCTCTTTCTGAGTTGATGAGTAAGGACACTTACCGATCGTAGGTGATCAAAGCACTAAGCATTGAACCTGATATAGGCATAGAGGCCTTAACTGTTGGATCGATGAATCATTTGAATACTGTAAATCTTACCGATGATCAACCTGAACTCCTGTTCGGCCCTGAAGTTGATGGTCAAACTAACAATGGTGTTGTCGCTCCTTTTTACATCAGCCTTAATATACACGACCTAATTCTACATAATGCTATGTTAGATTCAGGTGCTTCCCATAACCTGATGCCTAAAGCAGTGATGGAAAATCTAGGACTCGAGGTCACCAGACCTTACAAGGACTTGCACTCTTTTGACTCCAACAAAGTCAGATGTATCAGTTTGATCAAAGACTTATGTATCACTCTAGTTCAGATTCCAGCAAAAAGCATGGTTATGGATGTTGCGGTCGCAGGCATTCCCCCTAAATATGGTATGTTGATGTCCAGGTCTTGGGGGGCCAAGTTGAAAGGTACTTTACAATTGGATATATCGTATGCCACCATCCTAGTATTCAGGCAACAGAGAAGACTATACAGAGAGACAATGATGAAATATATGGTCAACAGCCAAGAAAAGCCACATAACTATCCCCTGTACTCTGCACATTCTGACCTAGATTCCTTTATCTTATATAACGACGACGATACAGGAGAACAAATCACTAAGCTGGAGGAAGACACATCTGGTCTGAATGAAGGCCAAAAAATTACCGAGGCAGACATAAAGAAAAATGTGATAACTGAAGAATTGGAAGTAGATTTCTGGAGCATGGACTTTGATGGAGCTGTAAGCAAAGAAGGAGCTGGAGCAGGAGTTTGGTTTCACAATCACAAATCCAGGTATTCAGAAAACCATTCTTACAAACTAAATTTTCAATGCACTAACAACATAGCTGAGTACAAAGCTTTGATGCTCAATCTGAAACTACTGAAGAAGGTTGTTGCCAAACAAATCATGGTAAGAGGAGATTCTAAATTAATTATTAAACAAATTAAAGGCGAGTATGCAACAAAACATCCCCACCTTAGAGCTTATAGGAATGTTGTTCTGGATGCCCTTAAATGTTTTACTGAAGTTGATTTGTAGGTGATGCCCAAGGGACAAAATATTTTAGCAGATGGTTTAGCTACGTCAATAGCTACATGCAAGATACCTTTTCATTCCACTCGCCCATACACGGTGGAGGTGAAGTGCAGACCGACTGTCCCAGACAATATTAGATACTAGCAGGTATTTGGGAACAATGATCAAATTGAATATTTTATGCAATGTAAAAATTATTTCGAATGTACAAACATAGACTTAGAAAATGAGGATGAAAATGTAAATAGATCTGATTTTGGAAATGATAATGTAAATAAGATAGATTCAGGAGAGTTAGGTGAAGATGAGATAGAATATGACGTTTTGCATTTAAAGAGTAATGTTTTACCTAGGGGTTTAGTTCCTTTAGAAGACCTATTTGATTTCAATGATGTAGCTAAAAAAACAAAAATTGAAGCCAGTGGTCAAGAAGTTGAAGACGTTAACATAGGAACAGAAGAGAAGCCAAGGATAGTGAAACTTTCTAAATCCTTACCTCTTGAGTAGAAAATCAAATACATTGAACTTTTCAAGGAATATGTAGGTGTGTTTTCTTGGGGTTATGAAGATTTAAAATCTTATGACACAAGCATCATACAACATAGGATCTCGATAACAGAAGACCAAAAACCTTTCAGACAGAAGCTTAGGAGAATCAATCCCAAATTACTTCCCCTGATAGAAAAAGAAATCAAGAAGATGTATGATGCTAAAATCATAGTTCCATTACAATTTTCCAAATGGGTTTCAAATCTGGTCCCAACCCAAAAGAAATCCGAGGAAATCAGGCCTTGCATTGATTTTTGAAACCTGAACAAAGTTTCTCTAAAGGACAACTACCCATTGCCAAAAATGGACCGCATATTACAAAAGGTAGTTGGATCCAACCGAATCTCATTACTAGATGGTTTCTCAGGCTATAACCAGGTCCTTGTTCACTCAGATGACCAAGAGAAAACAACTTTCATGACACCATGGGGTACTTTCATGTATGTGAAAATGCCTTTCGGGTTGATGAATGCTGGGGCCACTTTCCAGAGAGTGATGGACATCACTTTTGTGGAAGAACTCAGAAAATTTATTGTCATTTATTTGGACGACATAACTTTGTTTTCCCAATCCGATGATGAACACTTACGACATCTTAGATGAGTGTTTGAGAAATGCAGGAAATTTGGGATTTCTTTGAATCCTAAGAAGAGCCTTTTTGGATTAGAGGAAGGTAAACTACTAGGGAAAATAATATCTAAGGATGAAATTAAGATAGACCCCGGTATAATTGAGGCCATTTAGAAATTAAAACACCCAAGGAATATCAAGGAGTTATAGTCTTTCATTGGAAAATAAATTTTCTGAGAAGATTCATACCTAACTTGGCCGAGCTTCTCAGGAACATCACAAACATGTTAAAAAAGGATACAAAAATAAAATGGGACACTGATTCCAAGTAGTATTTTGAACAAGTCAAACGTGCACTCACACAGGCTCCAGTCTTGATCAGTTCTGACTTCACCAAAGATTTTTATCCTTTTTCTTTCGCTTCTGAACATACCATTGCAGCAGTATTACTATAGAAAAACAACGAAGGGTATGAACAACCCATAGCCTTTTTCAGTAAATATTTAAGATATGTTGCTTTGAATTATAAAATAATGGAGAAACAATCGTTTGCCCTAGTGAAAGCCATAAAATATTTTAGAGTATATATTCTCCATTCCCATACCATCGCGTATGTTCCAAACGCAATAGTAAAATAAATTTTAACTCAGGATAATCTAGATGGCCGAAGAGGAAAATGGATTGCTATCATTCTAGAGTATGACATAGAGATTTAAGCCTACTAAACTAATTAAAGGTCAAGGTCTAGAAAAGTTAATGGTTGAATCCAATTTCCATGCTCTTGACATTAATTTCTTAGCTGCAGTAGATGAACAGGGTGGAAAGGCGACTCCAAGCATGAAAGAGGCATTTCTGAACTCTCCATGGTATGCAGACATGATATTTGTTTTACATAACTTACAAGCTCCCCCTGGTCTAACCAAAACTAAAGCTAGGTTTTTGAAATTGAAAGCATTAAAATTCTGCACTCTAGAAGGAAACCTATATTGGAAGGATCCTGGAGGTATTTTGTTACATTTTTTGTTGAAGGATGAAGCTGACAAAGTATTGCATGATTTTCATGCAGGAGACTACAGTGGTCATCTGAGCTGGAAGACCATAGCTAATAAAATTCTTAGAGATGGGTTCTACTGGCCTACACCATTTGCAGATGTGCATCATAAAGTGACTTCGTGTCATAAATGCCAGGTGTTCGAGGGCAAAAAGAAGCTTCTTCCTTTTCCCCTTAAACCAATCTCCGTTGAAGCTCCTTTCCAGCAATGGGGATTAAACTTCATCGGAGAAATACATCCTCTCTCTTTTGGCCATCATAGGTGGATTCTCACTGCTATGGATTATTTCACAAAATGGATCGAAGTTGTACCAAGGAGGCAAGCTACTGATTCTGTCATTATTAAATTTCTTGAAAATAATATCTTGTCTTGTTTTGGATGTCCTAGAAAGATTGTAACTGACAATGCAACTACTTTTCGATATAAGAAGCTCATAGATTTTTGCAACCAGTATCATATTGGTTTGGGACATTCCACAGTTTATTATCCTCAGGGAAATGGGCTGGCAGAGTCATCAAATAAAACCTTGGTGAATATTATCAAGAAAACGTTGCAAGAAAACAAAAAGTCATGGCATAACAAGCTGGTTTTCACACTATGGGCCGATAGACTAACCACCAAGAGGTCAATTGGTATGTCACCATATCAGCTGATCTATGCCACTGAAGCAGTTTTTCCCACTTCCTTAGGAGTTCTGGTCATGAAATTGTTGCAAGAGATACAAGCCAAGACGAACGACTCCCAAAGAAGGATAAACCAGATGATCCAATTGCAGTAGTCTAGAGAAGAATTATACAACAAAACTCAGGTTGTCCAAGAAAGAATTAAAAATATCTTTGACAAAAGAACTAAAGAGGATGACTTTGAGCTAGGTGAATTGGTTCTGAGATGGGATACCCGAAATGAAGATAAGGGGAAGCATGGAAAATTCGACAGTCTATGGAAGGGACCTTACATGATTCAATCATTTAGAGGAAATAATGCCTTCTTGCTCAACAATAGTGATGGGACAAATCTACCAGGAGCACCTATAAATGGCAGAATGCTGAAGCACTATTCACCTCCGCAGTAGGGACCTGTAGTCACACTTTTTCATTGTACAAACCATTTTCATTTTGTTTACAAGTTTTTGAGTGAAATAAATATGATTAGATGGTTGAAGCCTGTAGAGAAGGCCCTAAGCTACTGAACAATGTCTTCCAATTTTCAAAAATAAAACCAATCAAGCAACAAAGGCAACTATGGAGAAATTTTCAGAGCATCAGGAATCAGGATTCTTGGCACTTCACAAGGAGAGTACCATCCCCAGGTGGAGCCACTGTTATAACCCTATAATTTATAGGATCAACTAGTGACTGGAATGTTATCTCTTTAAATGTTTTTGTTTGTCAAATGATTTTTCATTCTGCAAATAATTTGAGAGAAAAAGAAAAGAAAAGAAAAGAAAAAGAAAAGAAAAAAGAAAAAGAAAAAGAAAGAAAGAAAAAGAATAAAAGAGGGCATAAAAGAAATTCAATAGAGCCCCATGCAATAACAATGACTTGGTCCATACCTTTCAAGCATGGCCAAGTTCTTTTAAATTGATGTTGATAGGAGTAGTGAATAAGCTTGGCTAAACTGTTCAATCTTAGCCAAGTAATTTAGGTTAGTTAGTGAATAAATCTGACCAGACTACCTAATCTTGCTCAGATAGCCCTAGGATAGAGTAATTTCTTAGTCCAACCGTTTAATCTGGGCTAATTGTCATAGGTAATTAGGTTAGAGCATAGGGTAGTTTTCTTTATTTCAATAAAACAAGTATGATGATTGATATTAAACCATACCTTCGATGTTTGAAGTTTTTATGTCTAACCCCTTGGTGATTAAAACATGGAAAAGCTTGGGAAAACCCACGATATACACTTATCCTAAGTTTTCAGAGCACATATGCCTTTGCGCTCACAATTAAACACAACGCATGTATGAACGGCTCAGAGGTTCGCGCCCAGATCTACGGTTGACATGTTTTTCTGGACCCCCCTGACCATTCTAGCTTTAATGGTGTGGGCGGGGGGGTTCGAAATCGGAGATAACATATGCACACATCTGGATGGATCAGGTTTCAGCGCCTAGATCTATGGCTTAGATTGGATTCCAGACCCCCCGGTCCATTCTACCTTTAATGCTTGGGGGGTGGGGGGGGTCTGGAATGTTATTTAAATATCGTGCATAGATCTGTGGTTGAGAAGAAATCACTCAAATCAATGGCTCATTGTGTTTTTTGGACCCCCCCAACCGATCTATCTATAAGGGAGTGGGGGGTCTGGAATGGAATATTCTCTGGTGGGCCCTTTTCCTCTACATGGCATAAATTCATTGGTTCAGACTTCCACCGCCTATCATTTTTTACATGCCCCATCACCATCCAGTCACCATTAGTCTGTTGGTCCCTATCCATGAAGTCACCATCCACGTTTTTCCTAGAGGTCACATCTAATTACTCTGTTGGTCCCTTTCCCCCTGTCTGCCCTTTACAATTCCTCTCACCAAGGTCACTCCCCAATCAGCTCCCACCACATTTCTTGGTCGTATTCGTCATTCATTATTACCTGCCATCTCACGCTCCAAACGATCTGTTGGCAATTTATTACTGGCTAACTTATCCGTTAGCCTTCTAATCTATTTCCCATGCCCAATGGATATCCGTTCACTCAAAACCACCGTCTCCCTTATTTCTTCCATTTCTTACTGTGTCGTCTCACCAGAAAATGCCTTTCCCGTCGCACCAGAGCATTTTTCCCCGTTTTCTCTCCATTTCAGTCAAACATCCCAAGCCACCATCATCCCCACTAATGAATGTTTGATTTGTAGGTATTTTTACAGCAATGGTGCAAAAGTCAAAGAGGACAGAGACCATCCTTGAGGTCAAAAGGGTGTTGACCAAGAGAGGATTGATGCTACAATTGGAGGAAAATGTCCAGACCATGGACGCAGGAGTGCGAAAATTCTTCAACAAGATCAAATCTCTGTAGAAGAAAGGCATTCCTGGTTTGAAATTTATAAACGACAAATTGATTACACTCTCGATTATAAAAAGAGACTAGCCATTGTGGTTAAGGATAGCTCAAAATTCTCAGGAATACAAGGCAGTATCATTGGTAAGGCATCCTTGGATGCTTTATAGTTGGACATCAGTATACAACATGAGATCTAGTACATATTCATCACCAAGCCAACCTTTTCCAAGTACACGGAGATGAATGAAGTATACTGTAGATTGCTCAAAGTTAGTGTTCCCAGTCACCTTCAATGGGAAGAGTTTTGCAATCTGATCGAGTAGTCGATGAGCTATCCAAGCCTTGTCAGTTATCCAGTCAAATGAGGTCGTGCAGAGGCCTCACCAACGATTCACCTAGAAAACAACATGAAGTTTCGACACATCATCAAACAGTTTCCTAGATTTTTGTATCGTGTTAAGTTAGTTAGCTAAATTTAGATTTGTCACGTCCTGATCTTTAATGACATAATCGTTTGTAATTTCAATTATAAATACTTCAAACTTTGAGTTATTGGGGGTTGATCTTTGTTCCCTGCAAGCTACAAGACTGTAATCTTTTTCAAGAGATCTTCCATTAATACAAAGAGACATTTTCACAAGATTCTCGTGTGCTATTCAATGGTGATGTTTCCTTTTCTATGTTGAATGTTTTCTTGCTCAGTTGTCATATGGTTTTCTAATCTAAATCTTTTAAAAGTAACGCATGTTGCATGATTTATCTTTGTATACCCTGTCTTAGACTTTGAAAGATCTTAATTTTTATCTTCTGATATTACAGTGAAGAAATTCTTAACTGCTTCTTTACTTTAATTGATATTCTCATCTTTTCTACTTTTCATCATTTTATTGATAAAAGAATCCAACGAATACATCATCCTACCCTGTGAAAATAATCTTTTGTTTCTGGTTTAGATTTTTATCTCTATAACATAGACCCCATAGCCCAATGGATGCATAAATCCATTTCATCCAACTCAACAAAAATGACAAACCTTTTCAATCTTACTTATTTAACTAGCCTAATATCTTAAGTTCAAAACATATCTAAATCATATAGAGAGATCCCTCTCGGAAGCTGGTAGGGATAGATTCCAGTTTCAAAGTGGTTGGATAAGGTTACCTCTCATAGATTTATTCTTTCCTAACAACCTCTGGGAATTTACAGATCAATAACACACTCCAAATTTCTCGACTCGTAACTTTGACAGGTTCCAACTGAATAATGCGCATAAGTAATTCTTCAATGACCGACCTTGTGCGTAGTTCACTCGGGACTTGGGCTTCCCTAGTTTCCTTGTTCTTCTTTGGCATGCCCCTTCTATGAGGTATCTTTTGTTGGGGGGATAGGGATTCTGACATCGTTCCTTCATGAACAATCTCTTCTACTCCAGCCTCCGCATAGTGTGGTATTACCCTTTTCGTGGATAGAGAGGGATCTTATTTTGGATCCTTGGGGATTCCCACTATTAGAAAGAAAAAATCCCACTTCCTCCCCAATCGTCTTAATTCCTCAACTATCAACAATTTAGTAAGCAAGACATGAGAGAGTTTCCTTTTCAATTAATCCACTTTGTCTTGCGCGTTTCTCACCATCTCCTGGAGACTCAGGTGTAGGAAAAAGGGTATATTTAATGGTCTCCTTCCTGTGAAGTGCATCAATAATATAATGTGGTGTGAATGTATCTTGTCAAACCTCCCTTCACATGTGAAATATTTCCTTATTACTCTAAGCATTTTCTATTAATGTTCCTGCAAATATCTACTCAGGACGCCTGCCTCGCCCTTCCATCCTAAAAAATCTCATCTGATGAAATCTTCATAGCATTGTGAATCCAAGGGCATGCCCTTATACCATATCTCTCTTTGTAGAGGGATCTCTGTTGTGGTTGACACAGTTTCCTCAGTTACCTGAAAAATGACATCATATATCACCACGCAGGATCCATCGAAACTGAGTGTGAACTGCTCGGCTAGTCTTATATTGAATCCTTGAATTTTAGTGCAAAAGGTCATGCACCCGAATTGTTCGAAGGACACTTTGACCTCTGGATCTTCATTGATCAATGTTAAGTTTTGGGGCTCAGGACCAATGCCTATGTTTCTTCACGCGCTCCTTCTTATGCTTTGGGTGGTCTCCATGACACAACTCATACTTATCCTACGTGTAGAGGATTAGGCATGGGCCCAAGGTGGTAATCCTTCTCAACCTGGGCTTGTGAGAGAAAACTACATACAATGCATAAGCCTAATTTGCAAATAGAATGTGTGTAGAACATATGGAATCTATAACAGAGAAGGAGGGAGGTGGAATCGTGCCAAGGAACATTGAATTCATGGCAACTAGATGTTTCAAAATGAACTGCAGATTTTCCATAAAACTTCTGCACATGTAAAGTACAACTGATAAGGGTTGTAGGGCATACATGATATGAAAACCAGGATTTTTCATTCTTCCAGCCTTCATAATGAGCTGATGATGGTCACTGCACTTGTCGACGCGAATTCGATTAACAACTTGCCTCAACTTGGGGCACATAGAAACTCCCCTTTTTGACATGAACCAACTCTTTGGGAACAAACTCATACTATTCACGCATGTTTTGACTCTGACATCCCTTCCCAACTCCAAGGGCCAACCGACCACTTGCTAACCTCAACCCCTTTGTTGTTAAGTACCTGACCTCACATGCTTTGACACACAGATCATGACTCGACTAAGATCGACCCTAACTAAAAATAAAAGTGGTGGCGCTAACAGTTGGCTAAAATGGGGATGTTATCCTCCCAGTGAGGTAGCAAAGAATAGTAGACCTGGAGCCTGGCCATTAGGCCTTATTCACATTTCATACACTGAAATATGAAAAACAAAATGCAATCTAAACCTATCGACGCAGTTTCAAGAAGATTCAGCATAATCTCAGGGACTTCACTTTAGTCTTCTATTTTCTTCTAACATACTGACTCGACACAAAAATAAAATGACTATTTACAATGACATGTGACTTAACAGATTTTATTTAACCAGATAGTGTTTTAGGAACCTGTCGTTTACAGGCCCCCAACTAACGCAATCTCCATTTAATTCTTCTAGAAAATAAGAATTATTTTTGCAATATGCACCAATTTTGAATGGACCCGTCCAAAGATTATTGAGTTTTCCGTGCATTCCTTTATCCTCATTCCTCATGTCCTATTTCAACACCAGATCCCCCAACTGAAAATCCTCTTGCTTAGAATGCTTGTTAAAGGTTTTCTTCATCCTCTCCTGGTGGAGTTGTGATCGATTGTACACTTGTTCCCTCATATGTTGTGTGTGAATTAGTTGATTTATTCTCCTCTATGTGTCATCTAGCTTGGCCTCCTGCTCTTGCAAAAAATTTCTAATGGGAAACCCCAGTGAGGTAGGGAAATTGCATCTGCGCCGTATACAATCTGGAATGACGACATTGATATAGACTTCTTGGTGGTAACACAGTCCACCTACAATGCATAAATAAGCTTTTTATGTCATGCCTTCTTGTTGTCTTGAAGGATTATTTTGATGATATTGGTCAGGATTTTATTGGATGATTCTTCTAACCCATTTTCTTGTGGGTAGTACATTGTAGAATAACCCAGGATTATATTGTAATCCTGACAAAAATTATCCATCTTCTTGGACTTGAATTCATCCATGTTATCTATTATGATCTTGATAAGGCATCCAAATATCGATGGGATGTTTGTCTCCAAAAATTAGATAATGACTGCATTAGTAGCCTGGTTCGTGGGGATTGATTCTATCCATTTCGTGAAGTAATATATGGCCATGAGTATCCATCTGTGATGCACCAAGGATGGAAGATTTATTTCCCCTGTAAAATCCAAGCCCCACTGCATGAAAGGTGATTCAACTAAGATCGTCTTTAGTGGTAGGAGCTGCAACGTTCTTCTTCCATCGAAAATCTGACACTCGTGGCAACTGGACACCTCTTTGTATACGCCTGCAAAGATGGTAGGACAATAGTAACCCACTCTTAGAATTTTTTGCATGGTGGTTTTCTAGTAGTGGTGTTCTCTGCAGTCACCTTTGTGAAACTCTTTGATAGATCGCTTCGCGTCATTTTCCAGCAAACAACTCAGCAATATCCATCTGATATCTTTCCATTATAGTGAACTATCAAGGATGCAGAAATTAACCGCTTTGAGATTTAAAAATCTGGCCTTGGTCTTACTTAAGCCTGGAGGGGCTTGCAGATTTCTCATCATGTAGATTATGTTTGTATACCATGACAAATCAATGAAATCCTGAGACACCCACACAATTGTTTCTTCTTGAGGATTCTTTGATGGATCAATGATGAATTTGATCCCCACAATGTCGCAGTTCAAATGCACCATCAACTTTGCAAGGTCGTGACCTTTAATTAACTTCGTGGGCTTGATTTTGAGATCATATTCTAGCATGGTCGCTATCCACTTACCCATTCTCCCCTGAGGGTCAGGTTGAGTCAAGATAACCTTGAATGAGTTGTTGGGCACGTAAGAAATAACGTGGGAGTGTAATGTGTATGTCCTGAAATCCTTTAGGGATTTTACTAAGGTGTATGCTTGTTTCTCCATAATGTTGTACCTTAGTGGAGAATATCTAAGCGTCCTGCTGAAACAGTCTATAGGCTTTTCAAAGTTCTGATCATCTTTCTGTAACAGCACGCCAACAATTGTATGCTCTGAGATGAATGAAAACAATATGAAGTCCTTTTTGATGTTTGGACTGGCTAGCATGAGAGATTTAGTCAACGCTACTTTGATATCCTCAAATGATTTCCTAGATTTCGTGTTCCACTTGATCTCATTTTCCTTTTTAAGCATGCAGGTGATATGGTTTATAATTTATTCCAAGTTCAGAACGAACCTTCTCAAGAAATTCACTTTTCCCAAGAAGGATTACACTTCCTTCTTACTACACGGAGTGCCGATTTTCAGGGTTCCTTCAACCCTATTGGGGTCTATATTGATACCCTCCTTCGAGATGATGTGCCCCAACAACTTCACTTCTTGCATCCCGAAATGTGATTTTTTGGGATTTAATGATATGCCAAATTTCCTGCACTTCTGGAAAACTTTCTTCAGATTCCCAAGGTGTTGTTCGTCAGAGTTAGAATATACTATGATGTCATCCATATATATCACAATAAACTTGTCCTTTTTGTCAGCAAATCCTATGTCCATTTCCCTCTAGAAGGTGGCTCCGACATTCATCATGCAGAAAGGCATCTTGGCATACATGAACATCCCCCATGGTGTTGTAAAAGCCATCTTTTCTCTATCGTTCGGGTGGACCATGATCTGATTATGGCCCGAAAAACTGTCCAGCGTGGACATATTCTAGGACCCCACCACCTTTTGAAGAATGTAGTCCATTTTAAGGAGTGGGTAGTGGTATTTAAGGGATAACTTGTTTAAGTTTCGAAAATCCACACACAATCTTATTTCATTGCTCTTTTTCCTTATAGGTACCAAATTGGCCACCCATTTTGAAAACCTTAAAGAAACGATAATTTTAGTTTCAAAGAGTTTCCTTACCTCCTTCTTGATCAACGATAGCAGTAGGGGATTTATTCATCTCATCTTTTTTTTGAAATACCTATGGTATTCTTTGAGAGGGATGACATGCTGAATCACTTTAGTGTCATACACCTTCAAGTCATCATAAATCCAAGCGAAAACATTGGGGAAATCCTTCATGATATTTATGTAGTCTTGCTTGACCTCTGGACTGAGCATTTTTGACAATTTGATTATTTTCATGTCCTTCTCTGTCCTGATGTTGAAATCTTCAACATCCTCATCGTTTCCAGTGATCTTGGGATTTCTAGCCACGTGTTTTTTGTCAAAAAACTTTTCCAGCAGAACTAACCCTTTGGGATGATATTATTTTTTAGTTGTACTATGTCCCTTCTCACTATCTGGTTCCAGAAAGGGTTGTAATCACTCGATGCATCTACGCTGTCATCTTCGTTGTAGCAACATTCGTCATGAATGTTTATCCTAGTGAACTCATCGCTCATTAGGTGGAATCTCTCCACCTATTTTTCATTCTCAAACACTTTCCAATATTTGATATTATCAGGCACTAATGACCTTTGTTTGACTTCGATCTCGTATTTAATGTTGGGAAAGATAATAATTTTTAAAAACTAGGCCAAGGTGGCCAATGTGTCAACTGTTTGATTCTACCCCCTCAAGATCACTGATAGATTATACTCTAAGAATTCTTTGAGGATTTCCAGCACTAGGTTTTTGTACACTCTCATCCTAGGATGTTTGCATTGATATATGCATTTCACTTGGTTTATAACCAGTTCAGAGTCCCAGTGCATTGTTATCTTCTTTGCCCCTAATTCTTTCAAAACCTTTAGGCCCAAAATCAATTCATCATACTCAACCATGTTGTTTGTACAATCAAAAGAGAGCTTGTACGAATAGAGTTTTGTGCCCACCTTGGGTGGACTTATCCATATGTTGGCCCCCACTCCTTCCTTAGTGACAGTGCCATCGAAACACATGTTTGTTATCTCATTTTCTGTGTAGTTTTTTGGGTCGATGCACTCTATTTATTTTTGCATGGATTCCTCATCGACGATCATGATGGCTATCAACTCCTCCTCTCCAAAGCTTAGGTCATTATAGAATATAGAGGAACCAACCTCAGTGTCGATGGAGTAGATAGGATGGTTATTTGGTTGCATTATTACTTCTTACTATGTATTTCAGTAGCACTTATGTTTATAATTGTCTATCCTGGACAAAGATAGGAATGGTGGCATATGACATGTCCATTTGCAGACTCCCCTTTAAATTTATAGCCCATGACCTCGATAGAAGCATGCCAAACTTAGGGGTTATGTCTACCACGACCACGTCCATAACCATGTTCTTCGAAGGGATTTGAGCCAGTGACACGACCAAGTATTTGATGAGACCCGAGCACTTGAATTTCCTCTAATAAAAATAAAAAGGGTCTTTATAGGGCCTGGTTATGTCCAAACCCAACTTGTACATGATCACCTTTGGCATGAGGTTGTGTGATGCATCAGAGTCCATCATGGAATTATGTAGGGTCATGTCCTAGGATTGGGAACATCCTCAATATTTCTTGTCTCCTCTACACGTGAACCAAACAAAATGGTAGGGTGATCATCTTCGACGTTCAATGTGTCGAGAGTTTTTCCCATTTTAATCATTTTAATAATTTGCTCCCGATATTCACCCTTTATGATAAGTTCGTTAAAAGGGATAAATATTTTGATCTTGGCCATTTCATGCTCAAAGTTAAAGGGAGGATAGACCTTGTCTACCTCTTTTCAACACGCTTCTCGGCTTGATTCCATTACTTTCCTCGGGGCCTCCTCCTTTGAATTTTCCTTTTTAGTTGCATCCTTAGTCGGGTTGTTTGGCTTCGATCGACTTGTGGAAGGGGTATCCACCAGGTGTTTCCTTGAGGGATTTGTCTACTGAGGCTCTCTGATGGGGTTTGACTGTTGAGACTTTGTAGGCAAACTTTTCCTTCTGAGGTTGTATTTCTTTTGGAACAAAATTATTTCATTGTGATAACCTTTCTTGAATTCTTATGTTTCCCAATACAATGCATCATTCGTTTCACAAAATGGTGCATCATCCATTTCCAGCACAAAATCGTTGATTTCACTCATGTACTGATCATGTTCTCCCTTTGTTAAAAACATGTGTTGGTTCTTGTCATCGCAATAATGCATTTGTTCTTTGAACATATGATCAAAGTCCTTGTCCATGTAATTGTTTTGGAACACCGACCTTGTCTATTGGTCGACCTGGTCTCTCTGCTCCCTCTATATGATCTAGGGAACTTGACCCCTTCTGAGGTTTTGATTTCTGGGCTGGGGGTCATGTTGTTCTCAGGTAGTAGGTATGTTTCCCATGGACATTCCTTCCATCATTTTCTCCATCGTCTTCAACATCAAGTCAAATTTGTCGTTTGAAGATCGATATGTCGATGGCTGTGTATTACCTTGGGGTTTCTTATCACCTATGTTGAATCTATGTTTGATCTTCCTCGACGCCATCATGTTTACCTTGACTTTGATTGCATCTCTCATCATGACGTCTAGATTTGTTGATCTCCTTTCTCTCAACAGCAAGGTGAAATCACTGTCGAAGGAGTCGGCGTATCGTAGTTTCATAGCCACGGGGGGTGACTGGACTTCTACAGGAATCAACTTATAAACCCTCATGAAACAAGCTCAGAATTCTTTCACCATATCCTTCGGTGCCCTATTCATATTATTTTTCTATGTCAACAGCTGTAAAGGGTTCTTCTTGTCTCCCCATCTAGTGATGAAAGACATTTTGAATGCGGTGAAGTCTCGAATGCTTGATGCTGGGAGGGATTTGAATCATTTCCTCACCTCCCCCGCAAGGATATGAGAAAACAACCTCATTTTTACATCTTCATAGTCTACCTCCTCTAGGTCGATGAAATTGTTGAACCAATCCGGATGCCGCTGGGATGAAACGTTCCCTTCAGCATCGTAGAGCTTAATCCTCTAGCTGTAATTGTGGGGAAAATCATGCAGTTGGGTTGGCAGAATGAGGGTGGAGAATCGGGCATCAATGGATCTAAGAGGGTTGGGGATTTGAGGGATATTATTAGGTATAAGGTCTTGGAATATCTTCTGGTCGAAAACTATCTCACCCAAGATGGTTTCTGACTTAGACCTAAACATGGTTTTCTCAAATAATGCGTCAAACTCAAGGTCATCAATGCTTTTCACGTCATATTTGGGTAAGGACAGGATTCTTTCCAGGTAATATAATGGGTCTGACACTTTCTCTCTAGTCCCATGCAGAAGTTTCTCGGGGTCCCACACAGGCTCTACAAGGTTTGGGTCAGGATTTTCTCTGGTGTAGATCATCTTTGGAGACAAGGTTCCTGAACCAGGCTACTTGGTTATACAAGTATTTTTTTACTGGAGTCTCCAGGGTAAAGGTTTCATCCAATAGAGATGTTTGTCCCTCTGTTACCCTTAGGGATCAAAACTGTAACTTTAGTCATTCTCCCAGGGAAAATTTATTCAGTTCCGTCCCTGGCAAGGATGCCAAAATATTAGCACTCTGTAAACTTCGTTTGGCTGAGAAACAAATGACATAGGAAACCTACAAACCAACTTTGAGACTCGAAACTAGACTTCTGGACCTGGAGAGGACTCTCTCAGAAGAATTCCTCTTGATACAGGATATGGCTTTAAGCTGTCAGCTATATTTAACACCTTTAAATAATAAGTTTTTGGTTTTATTGGTGCAAGAGAGTAAAAAATTTGGATATGGAGTTGGTTTAAGAAAACGATGGAAACAAATGACTCAGTGACTGAACTTGAGAAGATAAAGGATAATAGAGAAACAATCTTTAGCTTAAAATCATTGTGTGTGGCGGGGAGAAAAACACATGAAGTAACTTGGAGCACCTCTAAGGATGAATTCAGAGTTAACTTAGAGAAAAATGGTTTGTATGAATGGCATGAATCCCAGGGCACTGCGTTGCAAATCCCGGGTTCAAAATTATGTTCCTATTCAGACTGAAATAGATATGAATAAAGAACACATGAAGTGCATATGCAAACAAAGGAAACGATACATTCGACTACTACAATTAGAATCATTTCATCAAAGCTTCAGAACTTTTGCATTAAATTTTGATCGAACATAAACTACATTCACTAGTCACTATCTATACTAATTTTTCCAACCAACCTGGCTTACATTGAAAAGATAAAATATATAGGCAAGGGCGTCACTTGGGCTTCCCTGAGCTCTATCTACTATCCTTAGAATATAGGAAACTGGTCATCTTCCATTCAATGACCTTTCATATGACCTATTTCCAGAAATAGAACCAACTGTAATTGGTTGCATCATGACCACTTGTCCTTTCCATGGGGGTTAGGTTATCAGAAAGGTCTCATCATGGGGGAGAGTGATGTGTCATTTCCTTCCTTTGACAGGTTATTGGAAACATCAAGTGCTCTATCATATTTCCACCATCCACTGTAACGGTTCTGATTTCAGTCACTTTCTCATTTTCTAAGGTGCGTACATGGCAAGTGACTACTGACTATCACAGTCGTTACCAAAATGAAATAACCGTCCAAGGGAAATGATTTCTTTAGAACTATCAAGATCCTAGCCATGTTTTAGAATGAAAAAATGAAGTTATTTAATCATGATTATTCTGCGGGCTGGCAAATTCTGCGTGGACTTTATCCCCAACCATTTTTCATTCTTTGAGATACTTCGCCTTCCTTTCTTCCGAAAGCCTCTGCGTTTTACGTAGCTGTATGATTTTATATTGCACATCTTTGAGATGTATCTTGAGACACGTCACGTTTCCTTTGCGACCTTGTGATTTTGACACTTCAAGGGTCTTAAATTGCTGCTAAATGTCATCTCAATTCCCTGTTTTCCTGGTAAATATCAGCGATGGCGAGTTGTGCCTACTTCAGCTGCTAGGAAAGCGCTCAGACATCTGCTCCTCTGATATCTATCTTCCTTGTTCCCCTCCATATTTATCGACTTGTAAATTTGATAGGTTCCAGCCGAATAGCACACATAAGTAATTCTTCAGCAGCCGACCTTGTGCATGGTTCACTCAAGACTCAGGCTTCCCCAGCTTCCTTGTTCTTCTTTGGCCTACCCCTTCTCTGGGGTATTTTTTGTTGGGGGGATAGGGATTTCAACTTCTTTCTTTCCTGGGTTGTGTCTTCCACTCCATCCTTCATGCGGTGTGGTATTACCCTTTTTACAGATAGAGAGATATCTCCAGTGTGGTATTACCCTTTTTACAGATAGAGAGATATCTCCTTTTGGATCCTTGGGGATGCCCACTATGAGAAATTACGAATCCCAGTTTATCCCTAATCATCTTAGTTCCTCAACTATCAACAATTTAATAAGTGAGACATGAGAGAGTTTCCTTTTTGATTGATCCATTTCATCTTGCACGCTACTCACCATCTTTTGGAGAATCTGGTGTAGGAAAAAGGGTATATTTAATGGTCTCCTTCCTATGAAGTGAATCAACAATATAATTTGGTGTGAATGTATCTTGTCAAACCTCCCTTCACAGGTGAAATATTTCTTGATTACTTTAAGCAATTTTTGGAAAGGTTCCTGCAAATATCTCCTCGGGACGCCTGCCTCGCCCTTCCATCCTAAAGAATCTCATCTGATAAAATCTTCATAGCAATGTGCGTCTAAGGGAATTTCCTTAGACCATCTCTCCCTGCGTGGAAGAATATCTATTGAGGTTGACATAGTTTCCTTGGTTACCTAAAAAATGACATTAGATATCACCACATAGGATCCATCGAAATTGAGTGTGAACTGCTCGGCTAGTATTATATTGCATCCTTGAATTTTCATGCAAAACGCCATGCACCCGAATTGTTCGAAGGACACTCTGAGCTTCGGATCTTCATTGATCAAAATTAAGTTCTAGGGATTAGGCCCAACACCTCTGCTACTTTGCAGGCTCCTTCTTATCCTTTAGGAGGTCACCATGATACAACTCGTACTTATCCTACATGCAACAGACTAGGCATGGGCCCAAGGCGGTAATCCTTCTCAACTTGGGCTTGCGAGAGAAAACTACACACAATGCATAAGCCTAATTTGAGAATAAAACACATGCAAAACATCTGGAATTTATAATAGAGTAGGCAAGAGGTAGAATCATGCCAACGAATGTTGAATTCATGGTGAATGGATGTTTCAAAATGAACTATAGATTTTCCATAGCACATCCGCATGTGTAAATTATAGTTGATAAGGGTTGTAGGGAATACGTGATACGAATGCCACGATTTTTAATTCTTCCATCATTCATAATGATTCAATGATGGTCACTTCACTTGCCGAAGTGACTTCTATTAAAAAATTTCCTCGACCCGCGGCACGTAGAAACTCCCCTTTTTGATAGGATCTGACTCTTTGGGAATGGACTCATACTATTTACACATGTTTTGACTCTAACATCCCTTCCCGAATCCAAGGGCCAACTGGCCACATGCTGACTTCGACCCCTTTGTTGTTAAGTACCTATCCTCACATGCTTTGACACACAATTCATGACTCGACTAAGACCGACCCTAACTGAAAAGAAAAATAACATCGCTAATAGTATCAACCATTTCCTATTCCAGATAGGCCTTCATATGCAATAAGTATCGATTTTATGTTGGGATTTCCAAGGACACAAAGAGGAAGTGGTTCCAAATTTTTGGTAGTTAATAGATTTTCAAATATGACACACTTTATCCCATTCCAAAAGATAAATGATGGAACAGACATTGAAATTTATTTTTTCAAGGAAGTTGTGAGACTTCATGGGTTTCCCAAGACTATTGTCTCAGACAAAGACACTAAATTTGTTGGTCATTTCTAGAGGACATTATGGAAGAAGTTGGAGAAAAAATTGTCTTTTAGTTCAGCATATAATCCTTAAACAGATGGAAAGACTGAGGTGGTGAATTGAAGTTTAGGAAATTTACTGAGGAGTTTGGTCACTGAACATCATAGCCAGTGGGATCAAATTCTATCATAAGCAGAGTTTGCATACAATGACTCACCAAATAGAAGCACTGGAAAAATTCCTTTTTAGATAGTATATGGGATGAATCCAAGAGGAGTATCAAAATTGACGGATCTAGAGCAGAATGAATTCATAAGCATTGGAGCAGAAGACTTTGTTGCAGAAATGTAGAAGCTTTATTATCATATCAAAGAGTAGTTGAAGAATAGAAGCAAAGAGTATAAACACAAAGTTGATCAACATAGGAGAAAACTTCAATTTGAAGTGGGAGATCAAGTTCTAGCACATCTCATGAAGGAAAGTTTCCCAATGGGAACATATAACAAATTGAAGTTGAAGAAGATATGTCCATGCAAGATCCTAAGGAAATTTGATGAAAATTCTTATGAGATAGAGCTACCAGAAGATGTGGGTATATCACCCATATTCAACATTTGAGACATGTATCCTTACAGGGAATATGACACCAGAAGATCATAAGATCAGAGAGAGATCCGGTGGGAGATGTAGATGCCTGTAGTAGAAAATATGCATATGGAGAAGATCATAGATCAACGAATTGGTAAGAACACCCAAAGGAAACTGCATTTTGAGTATTTGGTTAAATGGAAAGGACACCCAATAGAAGATGCCAGTTGGGTAAATGAAGCAGATATTCAGAAGCATAGAAAGTCAGTTAAGAAGCTCATGGACATGAATTCATGAATTTTTAGCTAGAGGAGTATGATGTAGGATCATTGCCAACAAATCATGAGTGGAAGACAACTTAGCGCACTAGCATGCATTTTGAATAGATGATTTTGAATTTAAGAAGGAATATCATGCAAATATTATTAAAACACTGTAATTTAAAGACCATATTTAATGTTTTAGAGTTAGATGATCGCATGAGATCAATGGGGAATGTATTTTCTTTTAATTCCATAGCTTGCAATACATATTTGATGCATTTTCTCTTATCTGTCTGTCGAAAACATTTATTGTAATAAATCCTTAGTAGTTGAATTCTTTTATTTCGATAGGATAGAAATAAGGTATTTGGAGGTAAACATCAATGATCTCATGTTGTATAAATAAACATATTGTTTCCTAAATGAGGCTGCTGAAGGTTGTTGATAGTTGTTGATGAAGTAGAGGTTGTTGAATATCAATATAGTTGATATTTGTAGGGTTGTTGAAGAGAATTGTATGAACACATTTATATAACAGTTGAATGAATATAATAGAGAAAAAATGTTCCAAATGTTTGGTGTTGTTGTTACTGTGTCTATTTAAGCGAATGAATGGTAGGATTTTTGTTTAATTGCAATTCTCTGGTATTTCTTCTTCTTATGTTATGAATTCATTTAGATGGTTGAATGCATGAATATGTGAGGATTTAGATAAGTTTCAATTGTTTCTTTTCTATGACCCTGTGAAAGGTGTGCATAGTGTCTACAAGGTGTGCGTTGACAGAGTTTGTTTCGACTCAGAAGATTAGAACAGATAATGTGAAACATTTGTATGAAAGGAGTGCATAATTTTCCCCAAGGTGTGTGTCAACGAAGTCTTTTTTGACTCATAAATCTAGTAGGGATAGATTGAAAGCGTGCATGGGAGGGAACACACCCTGATTCATATTGTTCAGAAAGAACAATTGAGCCTTTGAGAACTCTTGAAAAGAGTGCACAATCGCCCATCAAGAGTCAAGTTGAAAGAAGCTTGTTTTAAGGTGTGCATAGGGTCAATACTTGGTTAAGTGTCAAATGAATCATCCTGATAATTTCAGAGTGTTGAGGAGGAACAAGTCCAATAGAGATAACTTAGAGATTTGTATGCAGAGATTGCAGATTGTCGCAAGAAGTGCATGACATAGTATTTTGACTCACAAGATCAGGAGGAGTAGCTCGAATTTCTTTGTATAAGGGTGCAAAGAACTGTCGCAAGGTGTGCGCAGTCATCCACAAGAAGCCAAGTTGTGGAGGGAAACTTGTTGCAAGGCATGCACAGGGTCAAATTTGACTAAGTGTAGAGGAAAACATCTTGAGGAGTTGAAGTGTTCAAGGGGGAACAAGCTCAAGAGAGATAGCAGGGAGAAATATTCAATAGGGAGGAGTCCCTTAAGGTTTCAAAAAATTAATGAAGAATATATGTCCAGGAGGGAGAAGGATCATTCCAGACCATTAGATCTAGCATAAATGCATGGAGGTTAGTCATAGGATACTTTTAGAAATTTTTGGTTCGAAGCATTCAAAGTATTGTAAGAGTGAGGATCGCTAAAGTCATAAAGTGATCCTAGCCATTGGCTACGAGGAGGGTACATGGCAATGTATTGGAGAGTTCAGAGGAATTGTGTGGAGCTAGTGCAATCTTCGATAAGTCGTGAAGGATGAAATAGTTGGACCATCGTATCTAGGCAGACACGTGGAAGAGATTCGCGTATTTTGGTGGAAAGTGTTTCAGAAGGAAATGAGGGTGGAGGTCAAAATATTGTCGAATTATGAATTTATGAAGAGGGCTGGCCCACATTCATAGCTCGTGGTCACATCGGAGAAGGATTCTAGCACGGGAGCCAGTACTCGCAAAAAGGTGTTTCCAAAAGTGCCCAAGAGCAGGGTCGTGGGTAATTTGAACCTATAGGTAACATCAAAGGGACTTGTGTGTCAATCGTTTTGGGTATATTGAAAGCCTAAAGAGATGATTCAGCTCAAGGTGTTTGAAGATCCTTAACTGGGAGGTCACAGAACCCCTAGGATGGGAGGGGGATACATATGTTGTATATGTTGTTGCATTGTATTATTAATCCCTTGAAGGTCATATTTGGGAGGATATATGTGATCTAAGAGGAAAAAAAAAGTGGAAGAGGTCTACATCAACTGCAAGGATTCAAGGTGCATGTCTTAACCTTCTCTTCTCTCTTTCTCTTATCAATTAGTATAGATTTTTTGGGGGTATATTAGAGATAATTCAGTATTTTAAGGGAGTTATCTCTCTGTCTATTCCTTAGAACCAGTTTAGAGGGGAATTTCACCATAGAATAATTGGTGACTCCACTAGGGAGTCTCTCTAGGGTCTTAGTGGGATATTTTGGTTTGATTTTATTTTCAGTTTCGTTTTTAGTTTTCTAAGTCATTTTGGGTCTCTAGTCACCTTCTAGGTGCCTACCAACCTCCCTTTCCTAGTTGTATGTCCAAACTCTTTTCTTTTTAAAAAAAATGTAGATGTGTATGCACCCTATCCTCTGTATAGCACAAGTTCTACATAGTATACATCATGTGTACATACGCATATTGCTCATGCACAACACACATCTCTGTGTTTTGGAAGTGTTTTTAAGAAGACCTCTTCTTTCCTGGAAAGAAGTTATTTTCTTCTTAGGCCTTCCTGGACTCTTCAAGGTCTCTATTGAATGTGTTTAGTTGGGTTAAAGACTCATTTTATCTTGCAATTTGTAAAGAATCTCTATTGCTTCTTTATTTCTTTTCTTTATTTTCAAGGTTTAGGGTGAACTTATAATAATTAGATCCTCCTGTGGATTCCAATGAATCCATGATTTTGAACAGTGGCTTAGGGTATGTGTCAGTATTGGGTTTGTTTTATCTTTCCCTTGTTTGTTCTTTGAAAAATGAAAAAATACCATTTACTTTTTATTTTCTTTTCTAAGCATTTAAATAAAAATGTTGCATTTTGTTATGCATTTTGTTTGGTATTTGTAGGATAGGTTGTTTATTACAAAATAAAAACCTTCCATTGCCAAAGTTCCTTCTACACTATTTCCTTGAAATTTTAGTAGTTTTCATATGCATTGTGAAATGAAAAGGGCATTCTAGGATATTTTTGCATTTTAGGATCTTGGACTATATTTCGAAAATGTTTCACTTACAAAGTTCAAAAGCTAGTTTTTTTTGTAGTATACGTAGGGAGGTAATATGGGGTACCTAGGGAGGTACCCATTGGGAATGTGGTTATGTATCATTAGTGGAATTAATTTAATATATGAGAATGTGGTCATTCAATTTAAGGTGGACTAGGTCCACTATATTAATAAAGGCCCACTATGGTAGTTGGATGTAATAAGTGTGAGAAGGGTCTCTAGAATGTTCCTAGGAGATAGAGAGAGCTATATAAAGAAGTGTAAGAAATTTAATGAAGAATAGTGAAGAATATTGTCATTGTAACAAACAAGTGTTGCTTGAGGAGTGCATTCCTTCCTTAAAAAATAATATATGGTGTTACCCTACCTCAAGGGTTTTCTCTATATTCTTGTGTTCATGTTATGGTGAATGATTTATGGTTTATTATTGGTCTTATTGAAGTCTATTTTCAAAAATGGTATAGGTTCTTAACAATTAGTATTAGAGCACTTTCCTTGGCCAAAGAAGGGAAGACATTTTTGTTATTTTTGCAGAAATTTTCTAGGGAAGAAAAAGAGGACGCCACACTTCAGGTTTCGATATGAAGATGTACGAGCTGAATTTGGAAAAAAAAATTGGGTATTTGAATTCCTCTCGGAAAAATACCCAATTTCAAATGAAACATTAGCCGAAATGGAGTATAGGAAGTAAAGTTATGAGCATTTTAAATTCAATAGTTTTTTAGGGTTTTTCTAGAAAAAGTCGTGATTTTCTACAGTAATTTATTTTTAAAACCCTTGTTTTATTTTTAGGGTTTTTCATAGAAAGATATATTTTACAGGGAAATTTGATGGCCCTAGTATTGAAAAATTCATTAAATAAGTAAAGTCAGCATGGGAAGATAATTAGCCCCATTGGGTAGATCTCAAATTGCAAGGTGATGCTGCCATTTGGTGGAAATCACTTGATTATAAGGAGATGATGACACTCTCCAATGAAGAATTTGAAAAAATATTGTTAGACAAGTGGTCTCATGGAAAAAATAAGGATACAAAGAGAACCAAGGGTTTATTTTCATTTGGAAAATCTATATTACAGGTTCATGGTTGTATTCATAAAGAAAATGTCATTGTTTCTATTAACCCTAGTTGCATGCATAATTTTATCAATGTTCACTTGGTTAATAGATTGCAAGTTCCAGTAAATAATATTCAAAGCACACAAGTTGATGGTCAAAATGTTCAAATTGTTAAAGATTTGAAGATTAACATGGATAAATATGTGTTGCATTCATATTTTTATGCTATGGATATGGATGAAGTGGATATTGTTTTGGGGTATCCTTGGATAGAATCAGTGGGTACCATTACTATTTATGTACAAAGGAAGTTTTTAAAGTTGTGGTACAAGAAAAATAAAATCAATTGCAGGATCTATCTCTTAATAAGAAAGATGGGCCCATGAAGGCCATCAAAGAAGTTATTGTCGAGTTTGAAGTTGAATCAGAGGCAGAGTCTATAGAAGGAGATGAAGAAAACCCACAAGAAGGACACAATAAAGAAGCTAAGGAGGTCATTGAATCAAAGGCACAATGTGTCGCATATTTGAAGAAAACAAAATATATTCCTATAGTTGTTGTATATCGTCATCCACATCATATAGATAAACAACAGTCGTCAAGGCAAGGGTGTGAGCATTAACACACTTATGAACCAATAGGGAACCAAAAATGAAACCAATCCAGAGGTACATGGAGGCCTACCAACACTACAGAAAGACATCAGGCTAGAGAACAAACCCCATTGAAACATCTGCATGATGCAGAGTAAGATCAGGGTGGCAAGGTAGTAGTTGGACATCATGTTCACGTTCCATTAGGATGGATGGATGGTCATACTTGGTACCAGTTGGATACATTGCTTAGCCGGTCATATTCTATGTCTTTTTCTCATGTTTTGAGGATGAAACATGTGTTTTTATTTCTTCTCTTTCATCTCTTGAAAAAATACCATAAGTTTCACTTTTGTACCCTTTTGAGAAAATCAAACTACTTAAAATCAACGATTAACACTAAAATCAACTAGAATTTTGTTTGTAGGTTTCACTAATTATTCTAGGCTTTAGGTCCCTAAAATAGGTGTGGAGAGGAAACTCTTCAAGGCCACTTAAACAAACATAAGATTCGATTATAGGGAGTGTGAAAGTCTAGTTTTGTAAGAGTCGGTCGAGAACCCCTTCTAACATAGGGGATAAACATGAGGTCGCATGAGGAAAGGTAGAGGAGATAACCCCTCCAAAACTAGATCAAACGTAGTGGGGATCATATATTGAGGGTCGTTCTTGGGATGTCGCTGACCACATTTGACTATGGAGCTTTGTGGACTTTGAATTCGTTCAAGATCCTGATTTTTATTTCGGGCCATTTTGCTTCAGTACCCTTGAAAGGATTTGGAATTTGTTGTCCTGCTCATTACAATTAGCTCGACTGTCGACTGTACCCACCTAGTGAATGACTACAATATGGAAACCTACTTTCCTATTTTTAAGGAATTACATGGGTGACTACAGGGGTATACCGCGGTACCTAGGGAAGATGTTGGATTTCACTTTGTAGAGTATACCCATACGGTGTTTTCGTGTTCTATTTACACTTGGACTGGTAAGTTCCTCTAGTGTTGATTGGCGTAATTGTTCTTCCTACCAGTAAGTTGATTTCTTGATTTTCCATTATGAACTTTTTAGTGTGTGCTCTATGTTTCATGTTAACCTTAGAGTGTCAGTTGATAATTTCACAAGGTGGAATATCAACAACTTCATCATTCACATAGGATTCATGGCTTGTCACTGGTTACTTTAAATCCACCTCGGGCCACCACTAAGGCGAAGGATAGATAAAAATGGTTCATTTGAAGTGATTAGGCCACAGGAAACTGTACCTGATCTTCCTCCTCGAGAATAATTTTTTGCACCAGAGGAGTCCACTATTTATGACCTTAATTATGAAGGCTTCATGCCCACAAACCCTTTTATCAATGATTTATTAGTGTTGCTTCTTATTTAGATAGTCCCTCCTGAGATTACTTCACTTGAACATCATTCTATTAGATGAGAGGTGATGGAAGTGACTAGTGCTACCTCTTATGGGAGTCCTCATACCCCCATATCGGTTGTCGTGGGAGGGGGTGTCGTGCCTCCTCCCCCAAATCTACCTATAAGGACTACGACTGTCTAGACACCCACAACTTTTGGTAGTGGCATAGTCCTCTCAATGACTATAACCATTTTTCCTTCTATCCAGAACGTGTTTGGCACTCCCTTTTCATATGGGATGGTAGGTTTTAACTCTAGTTCGACCTTTACCTACTCTACTCTAAATATTTTTGGTCTTGGGATAGGTAGTTCTATCACTCCCTTACAAGGATATTTTGTGGGCACGACTACCCTGTTTAACACTATCCCTTATGGTGGGGGTCATATCCCTCCTTCGTACCCTTCGCTCGGAGGTTCTTTCCAGTAGCCATTCAATATTAACAACAACTCCACCTTGTTTAGTGAAGGGATTCATGGGAATCAATCCTATATGACTTTGGTAGGGTCTATGCCTTTTTATTTGTTTGGTGTGTTTGGAAACAACACTTTCTCATCATCTTATTTCTTGTCAGGGGGAAACCCTGTCATTGGTCAACCAAATCCTATGAAAGACTTTGTTCCTTCACAGGGAGTGATGACAGTAGTTTACTCCTCACAAGGTCTTGGAAATCCCTGGCAGGGCTCATTTCCTTCACGAGGGATGTCGATCAGGGAAAAACCCTCCCACACTTAGTGGAACCTCAGACAAGGTTCAATACATATTCTAGGAGGATTGGTTGGGGGCATACCCAACTAAGGTTCTTGGAATACCGTGTAGGGATAAATCATTACACAAGGTATTTCATCCAATTATGTGAATCTGTCGATGATGTAGAATCAAGAAAAAACTCCTTTTACTATTTAGGGCCACCATGGTTTCTACCAAAACACTGACAATCAGGAAAAAATTTACTCGCAACCTAGTGCCAGTCAAAATTTAGGCCCCTCTTTTCCTTTGAATCCTCCACAACCTAGACTACCTTTTCTAGAAACTCTTCATTTTCTAGACTTGTCAAGGATGTTGAACGATATGACCTATTAATATATGTGTTGGTCTCCCATGCTGACTAAGTTTCCCTCATAAATCCCTAAGTTTGAAGGAAATCCCGGTGAATATCAAGGTGATCATGTTACGACATTTCATTTATGGTGCTCATCTAACTCATTGAAGGATGACTTTGTTTAGTTGTGTTTATTTCAACACACTCTTATAGGGGGTTCTACGAAATGGTATATCGATCTCGATAGATGGAATTATAATTAATTTTATGACCTAGCTATGGTTTTCTTAAACCATTTCTAGTTATCGGTAAGATATGATGTCGAAACTGAGTTGCTGACCAACTTTGAGCAAACATAACTCATCCATATCTCGGATCACATATGAGAATGGAATCGATGAAATAGCTTGATCAAAGTGAAGGTCCCTCCCACATTTTGGCTCAAGTGGTTCCTAAATTCCTTGGTGCCTTGTGTATTCAAAGATGTCACGACATCCAGGATATTTTTTTGAATACGAGGCTATTATGAGAGCCTAGAAAATGGAGTTGATTTACTCTCAATCTAGTATGATGTACTATATACTTTTGGATGCACCATGATTGAATTTTAGCAAGACCAAACATAAGTCTTGGCCTCATGTCGATTGTATAGTAGTCTCAACACAACAAAATCCCACAGATTAGTTGACTAACTAGTTACAAAAGTTATCAATTCAATAGAATGTGACCAACCAAACTCCTGGTTTGGCTGCCCCTACAACCCAAATGTTAGATGTACACAATGTGCAGTTGAAAAATCCCAAGGGTAACCAAAAACTTGAGGGAAAGAAGAAATATAAAAACAATAAGGTTAAGGGGGATAAGAAGGTTGTGGATAATGATGGCGAGGGTAAAAAAAAGGAAGAGGAAAGTGAAGTTTTTGTGTAAGCTTTGCACAGATGATCACTTGAATCACCAATTCCCTTGGCTTCAGGTGGCCCAAAATCTATTGGCATAACAGTAGATTTTTTTTTAAACCAACCCTTTCCCACAAGGGAAAAATATGGCTCAATATTCCTCATCCACAAATGCACCTAGGGGAAATCAGGGAGCCCCTGTGCCTAATGATAATAATGGATCCGAAAACTTGTATATGATGAGATCAAATGCTCATAATTATGGAATGTGAGAATATGTTGTGAAGGGAAAAGAAGCCTCCACCCCAACACCTCCTCTTCATATTGAGAGGATTGTGGGAGAAACTTTGACTCGCATCCCTAAAGGTGTGTTTAAGAAGGCTTCTCACAACCCGACCACAGGGGCTACTCAGAATTACTCCGTCGTGGAGGATCTAGCACAAACGCCTTGTGCAATTTCTGTTGTGGAAGTTCTCCATATTTTCCCCTCACATAGGAAAGCATTGTTGTCTTCCTTATGAGACATCGGGACTACTAACTTAGGAATGATTGTTTTTTACCCTACAGATTATAAACCTTGTATACCTCACCACATCAATTTTTAGATAGTAGTGGTTTATGCCACAAAATCATTGACATGGAACATTTTTCGTACGATGGTTGATGAGGGTGCCTCAACTTGCGTGATCTCGTTGGCATGCTGGAAGTCCATTGGACAACCTGAGTTGTCTCTGTCGTTGACATTGCTAACCAAGTTTAACGACCGATATTTTAGAACACATGGCATAATTCCCTCCTTCCCCATGTAGTTGGAGGGAAAAACCATGTGTGTTGAGGTAAAAGTAGTTGATGTGCCTCTTGACTATAATCTTTTGTTAGGACTAAGTTGGACTTACTCTATGACAACAGTTGTATCCACCATTTTTTGGGTCTTATGTTTTCCTCATGATGACCATATCATAATCATTGATCAATTATCCTTCTCCCATCCTGACCCTTCATTGGGGGCATCCACGGTCCCGATGATTGACAACCCACAACCATGTACCGTCAACTTAGGTGTCATATTGTTTCCATATATAATGGGGACTTTTGATTATCCGTTGTCTTCCAATGATGTCAAGTTTATTTAAACTGTCCCCGATCAGTCGAAGGTTGTGATATTTCAAGTTGCTTCTTTTTTAATGAGTTACTTTAATGACCCATGGAATTTACCTTCCCCATAAGCTTTGATGGAAGGGATAGGGAATCATAGAATGTCTATGCCTCTATCTATTGTTGAGTTTGTGTACAACATTGTCCAGCAAACCTCAAACAACCCTGATCCAACTCCCCGACAAGAGATAGATCTCATTCTCAAGACTATTTCAGCTCAAGACTCTATTTCTATTCACGATCCTTTGCACTTATTATTTCCCTTTGATGAGGTGATCTTGGAGGCAATCATCGGGTCGGATAGACCTTGGGAAAATATCCACCATGGATATTTTTTTTTACATGAGATGGGGAGAGTAAAAGAAGGAGAATTAACTACGACCATGAATGGAGATGGCACTTGTCCTAATAACCCTCTCTCCATGCACAAAATCTATGCCGAGGGAAACATGGAAAGTATATCTGAAACAATTCTTATTGACATCTCTCGAACCCCCAATGTCATAGAAAACGTCTTTGTTGTAGCAGATTTTTCCTTCAAGGAGATTCAGATCTACATTGGATTATTTAAGGAGTTTTGTGACATTTTTTCTTGTTCTTATGAGGATATGTCAGACATTGACCCACATATAGTTGAACATGAGGTTACAACTTACCCCAATGTTAAGCATGTCCAAAAAAAGGTTCACCTAATGAATCCTTGCAAGGCAAGGATGATCAAGGTTGAGGTAGAGAAACTCACTAAGGATGGTTTCATCTTTCCAGTGCAGTTGACAAACTTTGTGTCAAACCTTGTTCTTGTCAACAAAAAACAAGGTTCAATCTGTGTGTATATGGACTTTCATGATCTGAATAAAGATTTCCTGAAAGAAAATTTTCCAACCCCATTCATTGATCAGATTGTCGATGAATGTGTGGGATGTGAGGTATTTTATTTTATGGATGGTTTTTCTGGATACAACTAGATTCATATAAAACTTGAGGATCAACATAAAACAATGTTTATATGTCCTTGGGGTACATTCGTATACAAAAAAATGCCTTTTGGCCTTAATAATATTTGAGCCACTTTTTAGCACGCCATGTCATTCACATTCCATGACCTCAAGTATATATTCAAGGCATATCTTGATGATATGAAATCATGTTCTTGTAAGAGATATGATCATCCCGCCCACTTACGACTTATCCTTGAGAGGTTTCACTACTATCAGATTCGCCTGAATATGAATAAGTGTATATTTTTCATGACATTGGGTCACTTATTAGGTTTTATTTTGTCAACTAAAGGGATCATGGTCTATCCTCTAAACATTGAGGAAATAGTTCAATTGTCTCCCCCACGCACAATCCCCCAAATTCAAAGTATATAGAGGAAAGATAACTTTCTTCGGCATTTTTTTACCAACTATGTCAATATTACAAAAGGGTTTATGTGTCTCTTGAAGAAAGGGGTCCCATTCTGTTGGGATGAAGAGGCTCAATGCTCTTTCAAAGAATTGAAACATGCTCTGACATTTTCCCCTCTACTCAATCCTTTTGATTATGGCAAGGATTTCTTGTTGTATTTGGCTACCGTAGAGTCTACTATTGGCATGGTATTGGTCCAAGAGGATGAAGCGCTCGAAGAGAATGTTATCTACTATCTTAGCCGAGGCTTGGTAGGAACGAAACTAAAGTACACCCATGTTGATAAACTCACTTTGCAAGCTGTCCATTCTTTCAAACGATTCGGTCATTACATCTTACTTCAAAAGACCACTATTGTAGATGTCATGAACCCCTTTCAATATGTGTTGACACGATGGGTCATTGACGAGAAAATCAATCGATGGATAGTCATCCTGCAAGAATTTTACTTGGATTTTGTTTCGGTGAAATCTAAAAATTCCTTGGTCTTTGCTAAACTAATTTCAAAACTTCCGGTCAAAAGTGGTAATGATTTTCCCAAAGAGTCACTAATCAATGGGGATATTTTTCTTATTGCATCTTCGGACCCTTGGTATGGAGATATACTTGTGTATATTCAGACTTTGAAGTGCCCTTCCTCTTCTTTTTGCGACGAGCATCACTGAATACACCATCAAGCATAGAACCATCTTATCATCAATGATACTTTATATCATCAAGGATTTGATTATATTCTCCATCGTTGTCTCACTCATGAAGAGGAATTTATTGTGTTGAATGATTTTCACACTCGAGCATGTGGTGGTCACTTATCTAGGTTGGAAACAACCCAAAAAGTTCTTCACGTTGGATACTTTTGGCCCTCATTGATAAAATATTGTGTAGAGAAGATCAATAAGCATCACCCATGACCAATATTCTCTCAAAATATGTGGGCACACCCTGCTCCCATGTTTCTAGTTATTGTTGTTGGTCCCTTCATCAAGTGGGAGATTTATTTCACTACATGTCGCCTATATTTAGCCAGGGGACATCATTATATCATCATGGCGGTAGACTACTTTACTAAGTGGGTCAAGGCCATGCCGACATTCATTAATGACGAAGAAACAATTGCACTTTTTCGTTTCTAACCATATTTTAGCCAGGTTCAGTATTCTGAAGGAGATTGTCATAGACAATGGAAGTCACTTAAAAAACAAGATGATGACTGAGATAACATCAAAACTGGGGTTTAAGTAAGAAAATTCATCACCCTACTATCCATAGGTGAATGTTCAAGTGGAGTTTGTTAATAAGTCTCTCAAGATTTTTCTCCAACGGACGATTAATTCGGCAAAGTTGAATTAGCATTTTATGTTGTAATCGACACTTTAGGCTTATCAAACCTTAGTCAAGATTGCTACCATTTTTTCTCCCTTCCAACTCATTTACAGGATAGGGAAAGTCTTTCCCATAGAGTGCCAAATTCCATCTCTTAGGTTGGTAGTGGAATTACTTCCCATCACTACTCCACTTGAAGAGTGTTTCCTATATCTCAAGCATCTCTACGAGCAACGTCAAGATGCAACCTTGACCAACGAGGCTCACAAGCAATGTGTCAAGTGTCAGTATGATTTATCCATCTACCCTATATTTTTCTTTGAAGGATATCTTCTCTTGGTCTATGACCAAGATAAAAATCCCTTGGGGGAAGGAAAATTCAAACCTATGCGGTTCAGACCATTCATTGTTAATAAAGTTTTATAAAATGGTTCTTATCAATTGGTTGAATTTGAGGATAATTCTTTGTTGGAGCCTAGAAATGGGCTCTAACTTAATAAGTATTACACTTAGGTTGGTCACCTGAGTGTGACTTCTTTTATATAATGTATAGTTTTATTTATACATTTTGGTCTTTTTGTCCTATGGACATGTATTTTATTATGTTTGTTTTCACTGTGGCAGATGTCAAGTGAATCTGAGGTCTATGTTGGGTTTGTGGATAGTGATAACTAACACACTTGGAGGCTTTCTTTCGCATATTGGGTGATATTTATGCACATTGGTTAGTTGGTGTCCTCTAGAGGTATTTGTCTGGGAGAAACAACCAATAATGTTGTCGAGTACAGTGTCGTAATAGAATTACTGTGTGATGCCTTGTCACATGGTATTTCTCACCTCTAGGTTTATCTATATGCTCAACTAGTCATGTGTCAGTTAATGGAGTGTACCATGTCTACGATCCCACCCTTCACTAACGATTCCTTAGGATACGTCTCTTAGAACACTATTTTAACTATATTACTTATATTCATGTTCGTAGGAGATCTAATCAACTAAATAATACATTGGATAATCATGTGTTAGATTGGCATATTGCTCACACATAAAATTAAAATCACACAGATACACACATATGTAAATACATTTGTACAATTTCTTCTATCCATAAGGAAAAAAGATGTATATATATAATAATATGTCTAAAAAATAATGTCATAAGTACAAAAGTGGGCCATAAATCCTAAAATAGAGTTAGTATACATCACTAGGATGAATCCCTCACTACATAAGAGAGTACAAAAATAGTACCCTCGATACATATGTGGTCCAACACTAGCTATTGCCTTGGCCTGCTAGCAATCTATGGGAAATACTTTCCCTATCCTGAAAACGAGTTGGAAGGGAGAAAAATTGGTAGCAATCTTGACTGAGGTTTGATAAGTCTAAAGTGTTGAGTACAACATAAAATGTTAATTCAACTTTGCTGAATTGATTGTCCGTTGGAGAATATTCTTGAGAGAATTATTAACAACCTCCACTTGACCATTCACCTATGAATAGTAGGGTGATGAATGTTCTTTCTTAAACCCCAGTTTTGATGTTATCTTACTCATCGTCTTGTTTTCAAAGTGACTTCCATTGTTTGTGACAATATCCTTCGGAATATCGAACCTGGCTACAATCTAGTTAAAAATGAAAAAGTGCAATTGTTTCTTCATCATTATTGAACGTCGGCATGGCCTCGACCCACTTAGTGAAGTATTATACTGCCACGATGATATAACGGTGCCCCCTGGCTAAAACTAGGTGGCATGTAGTGAAATCAATCCCCCACTTGATGAAGGGACCAACAACAATAAATGGAAACATGGGAGCAGGGTGTGACCACATATTTAGAGAGAAGATCGAGCATGGGTGATGCTTATTGATCATCTCTACACAATATTTTATTAACGAGGGCCAGAAGTATCCAGTGCGATGATTTTTTTGGGTTGTTTCCAACCTATATAAGTGACCACCACATGCTCGAGTGTGACAATCATTCAACACAATCTATTCATCTTCATGAGTGAGACAACGATGGAGAATGTAATCAACTCCTCAACGATATAAAGTATCATCGATGATAAGATGGTTCCATGCTTTATGGTGTATTCAGCGATGCTCGTTGCAAGAAGAAGAGGAAGGGAACTTCAAAGTCTGAAGATACACAAGTATATCTCCATACCAAGAGTTTGAAGATGAAATAAGGAAAATATCCCCATTGATCAGTGATTCTTTGGGGAAATCATTACTACTTTCAATCAGAAGTTTAAAAATTAGTGTACCCTATCCTATAAATGAGTTGGAAGGGAGAAAAATTGGTAGCAATATTGACTGAGGTTCGATAAGCCTAAAGTGTCGATTACAACATAAATGCTAATTTGACTTTGGCAAATTGATCGTCCATTGAAGAATACTCTTGAGAGACTTTTAACAACCTCCACTTGACCATTCACCTGTGGATAGTAGGGTGATGAATGCTCTTGCTTAAACCCCAGTTTTGATGTTATCTCAATCATCATCTTGTTTTCGAAGTGACTTCCATTGTCTGTGACAATCTCCTTCGGAATACCGAACTTGGCTACAATCTGGTTAAAAATGAAAAATCACAATTGTTTCTTCATCATTACTGAATGTCAGGATGGCCTCGACCCACTTACTGAAGTAGTCTACCACCATGATGTAATCGACACTTTAGGCTTATCGAACCTCAGTCAATATTGCTACTAATTTTTCTCCCTTCCAACTCGTTCACAGGATAGGGAAAGTCTTTCCCATAGAGTGCCAAATTCCCTCTCTATGGAAGATATTGAGGACCTACCCTCGGCCATGCAACCGCATGTTGTAGGGGTACCCTTATTTATATACATTTTGGCTCCTTTTGCCCCAGTTCGGTCCTCTTTTTACCAATTCTTGGCTTGGTGGGTGCTTGGGTTTCTTTTTGGGGGATCTTTGGGTCGTTCTTATGAAATTTTTATTTTGGTTTGGTGCTTTTATGAGATGGGTTACACTCACATCACCCCGTGGTGAATTTGTTTTTCGACACTTGCATGTAGGTTAGACTCTCATCACCTTTCATATTGTAGTTCATTAACTTTTTCTTCTTTGACATAGGATCGATCCCACCAAAGTACATCATGGAACCTTCTATGCTTCTTTAGAAGTGTCGTAATTATGTGGTAGAGCCTTCCTCTACATGGATTCCCTAGGTAGATCCTTTGCTACATTTTGGCATCCATGTTGTGATTTTTCCATAGGCTTGGGAGTCCTTTTAGCCACTCCATGACTATGTGTTGAAGCATCATTCTTCTTCATATTTTTCTGGCCTATACCTAATGGACTCCCTAAGAGCATGGTTTTTTGTCTTTCAAGCTCGCTTAAACTTTGAAAACAACATCTAACGAGAATTTATTTATTCTTTTCATTATCATTTAGATTACTTAATAAAATAATCCCCCCTAGAGTCCTCTTTAATCCCTTTTCAAACTCTCTAAAATTGAAAATATTGTTGAGTGATCTTGTTTCCCTTCATGCCCATCAAACTCAAATTTGAAGGAACATTTGTTCGGTGGTAGTTTACACCTTTTTCAGTATGGATGGTTAATTTACAAATAAAGATATTCCCTAGGAACTTTGATTATCTAGGAGAGTATTCTCAGGTGTAAGTTTAACCCTTTTTCGGGCTTGAGGGACTAAATTTGTGAAAAAGGGAAATTCTCCTTACTTTGGTTTATCTCTTTTTTGGGCCTTGGAAATTATCTACAAAAAAGGAAACCCCTTGGAGTCCATACTTAATATCTTTCTAGACTCTCTAAATATGAAAAGATGGCCAAGCGACGTTGTTCCTTTCACACTAGTTAATTGTTCCAAAAGGAATATCTATTTGGCATAAGTTTAACCCTTTCCATGGCCAATATATTACCTAGGAAAAATGTATGCCTCAGGAGACATGTCTCGCCAAGAGATTTCTCCTAAGTTATGTTTTATAATTTTTGGGTCTCAAAGGACTAAATTTAGAAAAAGGTTACGAGTCCACAGTTAAGGTGTTTTCAGACTCCTTAAAATTGAAAAGATAATTGAGTGATGTTGTCTCTGTCACACTCGTTAAAATGATTTTGAGGATACATCCTTTTGGTATGAGTTTATTCCTTTTTCAAACCCACTGGACTAATTACGAAAAAGGAACACTTTGGAGTATTCTTTTACTGTTTTTTCAAACTCTCTAAATGTGAAAAAACACCTAGCTTACCTTCTCTAGGCTCATAAAATATCCCATGGAAGGATTATTGTTGTGTCATGCTATAATCGCATCACATGTCTCATCCTTGCATCTTTTGGACTAATTCCAACTTCATGTTTCTATTACTGAACCTATAGATCATTCCTTAGGTGCAAGCCTTGCAACATTTTTTCCATTGCGATCTGACACCTTGAATGATAGAGGAATTTTCTCGAGTGTCCTTATCCTTCACATGTCTCCTTGCATTGAGAATCAATATGTTCCATGCACTTGGAACCTTTTTTCTTTCCCGTGACACGCAGTCCTCCTTTGTAATGTAGAATTTTTTTATTCTTTTTAAAAGCTTGTTAAAAATTTGAAAAAGACAAAAAAATAAAATATTCCAAAAAGAGGGGATGGGATATACATTCTCTTTTTTTGGTAGAAATATAGTCACCCTTTCACAAAGAACATCCTTCCATTTTTTCTTCAAGCATTGGGATCTAGTATGACCTTAGGAGGTTGTTCTCGTTACATAGAGTTGTGTCCTCCTCCATTTGGTTACTCTTCCAAACATATGGAGAGTTTGTGGTGCCTCATGTATCACATAATTAATTCAATAGTATGTTTCCTAAGTCTCATCATTTTGTCATGATTTTGTCCAAGGGAAGTTTTATCCAACCTGAGTCAGCTATTCTGCAGTTGATCTCTTGACTTTCATGAGTTAGCCATCTTGAGAGTCGAGTGAAGTTTGGATTCATAATCAATTAATTATTTTTCCTGATGATTGAGGTCCTCCATTTTTTCCCCAATGACATGTCAAAGACCTCATAGTAGTGAGTCTTACACTCCTATTGTACTCCTACCTAAGTTTTGAAGATCTTGAAGTTGTTTCTCGAGCTATGAATTTATCATCTTAGCCACATGCATTGATGCTTCCTGAAGATGCATACCACATTGTAATTTTTTATCTTTATATTATTTTGAGATGTATATCCATTGTATATTGTTCGTTCATACACTTTATATAGACATTCATATTTTTCTTGTAGTCATGATTATTTTATATCACATGGATCTGCAGTGTACTTAATTGGTAGCCATGCTTATTTTATCCCAAACATGGGTATGCTCGCCTCAGAGACATTATCATTATTTTGTAGATGACACACTCATGAACACTCATCTCGGGCTCACTCAACTCCATGCCTTACCTCTATGTAAATATATTGTAATGCATTTCGGCCATCAGTGTCTCTTATGACCTCACACATTAGAGGGCATCTTTTATAGTCCAAAAATTCCACATCTATGCATCCAAGACATTGTCCCATAAATTTGCATACTTTTACAAACAGATTGTTGAGGTTTCCTTCTAAAAAACCATTTTTTGGTGATCCAGATTTGGATCCAAGAGCTTGATAGGGCTCAAAAAAGCCTAAAAATCAATGTTCTCGGAATGACTTAAAAACATACATGTACGAAGGCCTCATCAATACGAACCCAACGCAACTTGAATGGGATCAAACAGACGTCGTATGATCCTAATATCACGATTTGAAGTTCAAGTCAAACTAGCAAAAAAGTCAAAGTCAAAGTCAATAGTTCGTACTACAGACATCAACAGGACAGGTGGCAGATGACATCTGCATGACATGTGGTAGCACTAGGATGTGCCATGTGGCAGTCATTTTTGGTGTTTTTAGGGGCTGATTTGGACCAATAAAAATTGGACATGTGGCAATCGTACAACATGACACACGGCAGGTACGGTGATGACATGGCAGGTATGGTGATGACATGGAAGGTATGATTGGGCAGATGATTATGTAGGTGAATGGGTTGATGACTGGATAGTATGGCCCATTCATAGGGTGACACGTGGCCCAGTCACTGGGCAACACATGGCGCCCTGAATTTGGCCAAAGACGGCTGGGTAAACGTTTGTTCTGCCTTCAGGGGAATTGAACCCGTGACCTCCGGGTAAGGTAACAGACTAGAAAAAATGCACTAACCAACAAGGCCCATGTGTTCCTTGTTAATATAAATGGCAGGAATTTCATTTAACTTTGGATTAGGCGCGAAGTTTGGGATAAGCCTCAGTCGGAGGGGGCTATCCACATGACCATAGGCACTAGACCAGGAGGGCAGGCAGAGGATAAGGTGCCAGTGCTCAGACACATGGCGTGCCATGTGACCAAGGTCCTGGAGAAAGAGGGATAGCACACATTTTTTCCCAAATATGGGTTTTCCACCTTATTATTAGGTTTATTCATGATTTTGTGTTGATTTTATGGTTTTTTGGCCATATCTTGGTGGATATTGGGCCAAATTGAGTGCCACAAGAAGTGGGATGTTGGGATTTGATCCCTCTACCTCATGGATGTATAAACCAAGCCATTGTGATGTTTTAAGCAAATAATAAGCAACAAAGAATCTTGAATCCAAGGTCAAGTAGTCTTGAGCAGGGCAAAGTAGTTGAGCTTTGGAGGCAGTTTCCGAGAGTTCTATTACTCTATTTTCAGTGCCATATGTTGCATCAGGTTTCTCAGACAAAGAAGAATACAGCTAGTCAGTCAGAGCCCTATATGATTTAATTTGAATGCAGATTGTAAAGCATTGAATATTGAATAGAGAAAGCCTCCCTCATTGAAGACAAAGTCCCGAAGACGTAGGCGAGATTGTCGAACTTCATTATCAACTTCATGTGTTCAATTTGTTGATGGTTTGCATTCTTGTGTTATATGATATTTATCTTAATTATTCAAGTCTTTTTTGTTGTCATATTCACATGCACAGTCAGAAAAAGGTCTTGATTAAATTGAGGTTATAGTGTAATTGCTAAGCCTTCGATTTTCGAATCAAGTGGTATCAGAGCAGGATGGCATTTGCAGGAACTGTGAATATGGGAAAAATATTGAAGAGATCTAGACTCTAGGAGCTTGAGGAGATCAACCAATCCATGCATAAAGAGAATGTTGAATTGCGAAGATTGGTGCAGATTATCGAGGAAGACAGGGAAAGAATGCAAACATTGATGTTGGCAATGGAAGCAAGGTGAGTTGGAGGAAGTCCTTCAGTTAGAAGCCCAAGCCCTGTCAGGAATGATGGAACTCATGCATTCCAGAGGCAATCAGATGAAGAGGATTCGTATACTCCTGCTACTCCAGTTGAGGAGCAATCGATAGGAGAGGCCATTAGCACATTGTCTTTGCCAGTAGAAATCACTGATTACACTCCAGCCTCACCTGTAGTTGATCAGGAAGTGGAGTCCAACCATCCAGAGATAACAACATTTGAGAAACATACCAAAGGAGTCAGTATGAGAATTCTATCGAAGTTCAAATACTGAAAGGGGCAAGGCCTTGGAAAAAATGGCCAAGGCAAAGCTGAGCCAATTGAAGTGCATGAGCATCCACTCCAGGAAGGATTGGGATGTGCAGGAGGATATTATGAGGACAAGAGTCTGGTGATTTGTTGCACACACTGTCAAAAGTTTGGACACAATGTTGACCACTGTTGGAAGTGGCATCCAGAATTGACACCAGAATGATTTCGGACTTGGCAAGGCAAATAGGAAGCTCGAGCCAACAACGATGCAAACAATGAGTCACAAAAGAAAGGTAAATAGGTTTTAAGGTATAAATCACCTTCGCCCATATTTACTGATGAGCATGCTAGAGTCATGAACCTTATCATAAAAATGATTCCATGCACGTTTTGTAGCAGCAATAACCATTGTGTTGTAGACTGTTGGAAATAGGAAGTATATGGAAGAAATATAATGGCAACAAGAAGTACACCAAGATGCAATGACGTGACATTACAGATCAAAAAGAATATGTGAGAAAAGTCAGTGCAGCCAGGGAAGGAGTTAGATAAATCCAAGGGGGATTTGACTCAGTCAGGGCATGATTCCATCAAGTTGCTTCAAGAAAGAAACACTTGCTCACATTTTCAGAAGAGCGAACATTGTGAGGATAGTTTTTGGAGGTTGCATCCAGAGTTGTGACGTTCAACAAATCTTGAAGGGCCCGAGCAAAAGACGGATGTTGCAAAGGAACAAAAGGACATTGTCAAGGAGCAGAAGGGCATTGCAAGAGGACAACAGGTGGATGTTGCAGAGAAGAAGAGGAACAACCGTGACACTTTGTTGGCAGGAGATGGGTCATCCGACTGGAACTGGGTAGATTATATGCCCTATATGTAAATTGAGTCAGTGTCATTACCATTGATGTAATAAAAGTGATTTGATTTATGGAATCACTTATTGAGTCTAGTTAATGTCAAGTCTAGGTTGTTTGTCATTAGTTGATTTATGTAAGGATAGATTCAATTGATTTAATAAACCTTTTGGGGTCCAAAAGGTCCTTAGTGGGAAGGCATGATCCAGATTTGGATCCAGGAACTTGATAGGGCTCAGAAAAGCCTAAAAATCAATGTTCTCAGAATGATGTCAAAATGAATGTGTATGAAGACCTCATCAATACGAATCCAATGCAACTTGAATAGGCTCAAAATGACGTCGTATGATCTTGATATCGTGATCTGAAGTTCAAGTCAAACTGATAAAAAAGTCAAAGTCAAAGTCAACAGTCCATACTACTGACGTCAACAGTATGTCAACAGGACAGGTGGAAGATGACATCAGCATGACACATGGAAGCACCAGGATGTGCCATGTGGCAATCATTTTTGGCATTTTTAGGGGCTGATTTGGACCAATAAAAATTGGACACGTGAAAGTCGTACAACATGACATGTGGCAGGTATAGTGATGATGTGGCAAGTATGATGATGACGTGGAAGGTATGACTGGGCAGCTGATTGTGTAGGTAACTAGGTTGATGACTAAATAGAATGGCCCATTCACAGGGTGACATGTGGCCCAATCACTAGGCACCAAGTGGCACCCTGAATTTGGTCAAAGAAGGCTAGGTAAAAGTTTGTTCCACCTTCGGGGGAATTGAACCTATGACCTCTGGGTAAGGCAACAGACTAGAAAAAATGTGCTAACCAATAAGGAATGTGTGCTCCTTGTTTATATAAATGGGAGGAATTTCATTTAACTTCAGATTGGGCATGAAGTTTGGGATAAGCCTCGGTCGGAGGGGGCTATCCACGCGACCATAGGTGCTAGACCAGGGGGGGAAGGCAGAGGATAAGGTGCCAACGCTTGGCCACATGGTGCACCATGCGACCAAGGTCCTGAATAAAGAGGGATAGCACACATTGTTTCCGAAATATGGGTTTTCCACCTTATTATTAGGTTTATTCATGATTGTATGGTGATTTTATGGTTTTTTGGCCATATCTTGGTGGATATTGGGCCACATTGAGTGCCATGAGAAGTGGGATGTTGGGATTTGATCCCTCTACCTCATGTCTATATAAACCAAGCCATTGTGATGTTTTAAACAATCAATAAGCAACAAATAAGCTTGAAGCGGAGGTAAAGTAGTCTTGAGCAGTGCAAAGTAGCTGAGCTTTGGAGGCAGTTTCTGGGAGTTCTATTACTCTGTTTTCAGTGTCGTCTATTGTATCAGGTTTCTTAGATGGAGAAGAATATATCTACTCAGTCAAAGTACTATATGATGTAGTTTGAATGCATATTTTAAAGCATTGAATATTGAATAGAGAAAGCCTCCGTCATTGAAGACAAAGGCCCGAAGATGTAGGCGAGATTGTCAAACTCCATTATCAACTTATTGTGTTCAATTTGTTGATGGTTTGCATTCTTTTGTTATATTTTATTTCTCTTAATTATTCAAGTCTTTTTTTTTTTCATATTCACATGCACAGTGAGAAAAAGGTCTTGATTAAATTGAGGTTATAGTGTAATTGCTAAGCCTTCAATTTTCGGATCATTTGGATAATGTACGTTCCTTGTTGCACTAATATCCTACATACACATGCATGCTACATACTTTATATCCCACATACATATGCTTATTGCATGCTAAGTAGCCCGCATTGACCTCCAAAAGTTGCAAAAAATATTAAATTGCACGTATTTTAGTCGAGTTTACGGGCTGTAGAGGGTTTCCTAACAATTTTACCCATTGTAACCCATCCCCAAACCAAATTGCCATATTTTTATCATATAAAAAGAGGTCTTGGGGAGTCATTTAGAGACATGAACAAGAGAATAAGAAAATTCTTCCAAAATCCTTTCCCTTTGATTGCCCAAGTTTTGCATCTTTCTCTGATTTTTAGCCTTAGCTTTCCCCTCTAGCCATTCTCCCTATGCAACCCTTCCTTCTTCCCTTGATGGTATGTTGGTTGTGAGAATTATATGTGGGATTGATGCACTTGGAGCCATGACAGAAGATCATGGACTTGGTTCATAGAGTGGTGTTCGCAAGCAAAGGTTGTAATCTTTCATCTTGAATTTGAATAAAAGAGATTATCTTTTTCCCGAAACCCTATGTGTATATGTTCTTGTTAATTTGATCATTTATATCTATATTTAGGCTTTCAAGTGATCATTATAGATTGTATATGTTGTTGCATTGTATTCTTAACCCCTTGCAGGTAAGATTTGGGAGGAGATCAGTAATCTATGAGGCAACAACAAGTGGAAGAGGTCTACATCAACCGTAAGGATTCAAGGTGTACTTCTTAACCTTCTCTTCTCTCTTTCTCTTATCACTTAGCCTATATTGTTTTAGGGTAGATTAGAGATAAATCAGTATTTTAATGGATTTATCACTCTACCTATTCCTTAGACCCATTTTAGGGAATAATTTCTCCATATCAACGAATTTTGCAGATACTACACTTTCTTTAAAAGGATGAGAAAGAGAGAAAAAATGGGAATATTTTTTCAGTCGATCCATTACTACCATGATGATAGTCTTTCCTTTAGATTTGGGTAAGCCTATACTAAAATCTATTGAAACATCACCCCAATGTTAACCTGGTATAGATAATGGTCGTAGGAGATCTAGAGTCTTGATTGTCTCTCCCATATTATGTTGGAATACCACACATTCAAACAAAAATGTTTGAACCTCAATTTTAAGACCTTCCCAGAAAATAATCCTTCTTGATCCTATGGTATCTTTTCAAGAATCATGAATTTCCTCCTATAGGAGAAGTGTGCAATTACAAAAGGACCTTTTCTTTGAGTTGGGAATTATTACATAAATACAAGTGATCATGATACCACAACAAGTCATCCTTCCATAAAAAATTATCTAATGAAATGGTATCCTCTTGTAGTTGTTGAATGATATTGCATACCTCTTGATATTGCTTCCATTCTATCCTTGCTTCCTCCAATACACAAATACATTACAGAATAAAAATAACACATAGTGAACCTTATGTTTCTTATTATTTCCTTGAAAGGGATTCTACCAACATTATGCTTTCATTTTTTGTAGATAATTTCAAAGTCATAACCTAACATATTGGTAACACATTTTTTTTTCTCTTCTAAAGATAATAGTTTCTCCAATAAGTACTTCAAACTATCATGATCTATTTTTACTTTGAAGTGTCTTCCTATTAGGTAAGGGTGTCATTTCTTAAATTCATGTAGTATAGACAATATTTATTTCTCATCAATGGGTTTGGCAATTTTGTTCCCTTTAAGTTGGTTGATTTAAAAGGAAATATGCATTCCTTCTTGCATTAAAATTGCACCAGTACCATGGCATGAGGCATCACACTCCACAATAAATGTTTTTGTGAAGATAGGTGTGGCCAGGACTTGAGTTGTACACAAAGCCTCCGTGAGTTTTTCAAAAGATTTTATTTCCTTTTTAGTGAAAGAAATGATTCCTTATTTAATAATGTTGTTGGAGTGTTGTTGTTTTACCATAGTTCTTGACAAAGTTGAAATAATAACATTTCAATCCTAAGAATCCTCTAAGTTTCTTCAAGTTTTTGGAAATTGGCCATTCCCTCATAGATTTAATTTTGTTAGGGTCCACTTTTACACCTTCATAAGATACAATATGACCCAAATATTCCACTTCTTGAACCCTAGAGGAACACCTCAAAGTATTTTCATAAATTTGTTTCTCTTCCAATAGTTGTCATACTTTGTCAACAAGTTGTACATGCTCTTCCCAAGATTTGTTGTATATTAGAATGTCCTAAAAAAATACTAACACAAAATTTCTAAAGAGGGTCTTGAAAATAGAATTCAACAAGATTTGATATGTTGAAGGTGCATTCATAAGTCCAAATGGTATAACCAAAAACTCATAATGTCCTTATGTCACTAGAAAATATTTTTTGGGAATGTCTTCCTACCTCATTCTAATTTGATGATATCATGAACGAAGATCCATTTTAGTAAAGAAAATTTATCCATGCAATTTGTTTAATAAATCATCAATGAAAGGAATAGGAAACTTGTCTTTGAATGTCGTTTTGTTGAGTTATCTATAATATGGAGACATCTGCTATGAACCATCATTTTTCATAACCATCACCATTGGTGAAGAGAAAAAAATTTGGTTGGTTTGAATGATGTTGATATCTAAAATTTCTTATATCATATGCTCAATCTCACTCTTTTGTGCATATGGATACCTATAAGGCCTAATGTTAGGTGGTATAATTCCTAGTTTCAAATGAGTAGCATGGTCATGATCTCGATCAAGTAGAATACACTTAGGAATTTCTCTAAATACTGTGGAATGATTGTTGATAATTATTTGGAGATACAATGGAGTAGAGGATATAAATGTTTGAACATTTAGTGAGTATAATTATGCAATTACACCATGGTGTCCCTTTTTGAATAATTGTGTCATGTTATTAGAGCTTATCACGTTAGAGGGTTTCCATTGGATACCTCTAAGCTCAATTTCCTTTCCTTTTGACCAAAATATCATGAAAAGATATTGAGATTTAAGGTCCATTGTTCCCAATGATTGTAACCATCTGACATGTAATACAACATCATCACCACCCATTTGTATGGAAATCATGGGACTATCCAAAACACACTCTTCAATATTGAGCTTAATACTATGGCACTTCCTAGAACAATTTATGGTACCTCCATCTACAATCATTACTTGAAACTATGGTGCTAGAAATACAAAGCAATTGAGATATTTTTGTAATTTGTTATTGTTGAAGTTATGGGTACTATTGGAATAAATAAACATAGTTACCTTTTTATTTTGATGTATCCTTGTATCTTAAGGGATTATGGAGTCATGATGCCAACCAATGCATGACAAGGTATTGTTGGAGTAGTATCTTCTAGATATATATCTTATGATGGTTCCAATTGTGGATCTTCTTCCTCTTCACATCCTATGTAGAATAATTTCTTCTCACTGCATTTATTCCCCTTACTATGCTTGTTCTCACAATTGAAACATAGTCCCTTTGTTCTTATTTCATCCATTTTTTGTGGTATCATCCTTGTCGGTTGAGGTACATTTTTCTTATGTACCAAAAATGATCTCTTCTTCGTGTGTATGATCCAATGGTAGGATTTTGTGTATCTTTATTCCTGTCTTGAATATGACAATAAAATATCATAGCTTCCACAATATTTGTGGGATGTCTTAGGAAAATACCATGTTTAATTTATTCCTTTAATCCTGTAATGATCCCAAGCCATTATGCAAGGATCATCATTGTTTTGGTGTCTTTTTAAAACTTTTTCTGAGTGAGGCATTTCGTCAAACACTTTGTTGATCTACCTTTTAGATGTGTTTATATGTGTGTATGCAGCAAATAACAGAAAGAGATAACCATGGAACATACCTCAACCATATGTAATAAGATAGACAAGCCAAAACATCTCAATTCTTCTTTATTCATAAAATAGAGAAACCTGCTACAATGAAGATGCCGATCTAGAATGCTCAACAGATGGCAAGAAGATAGACAGTATATAAGAGCTGCTACAAAATGCTCCTGCTAATACAAAAGATGCCTCCAAAGGCTGAATGAGAAATGAAGATCAATACAAGCAGATCTGAATGCCAAACTCTCCAGCTGAAGAATGCCACGCTCCAATAGAAGGCTGAAACCCTCAATAACTCGGCCCTACTGGCAAAAGTGTCCAATCACCCTAATAAATATGCCAACTGATAGATAGGGTGATGGTAAGAACAACCCAAGTGAATGAATCTCCAAGATCTCTCTCAATCTCTGTAGATCTAAAATCCCCCACTGAATGGTGCGCCCCATTGGAATCCCTCAACTGGTGCACCCTCTCTCTATCTGCACATGAAAATGATGTAGAATCCTCCTACAACTGAGTAGATATGGAACTAGAATTGTGTGGGAGAGTATTGCATCTCTGATACCAAGCTTGGGACAAGCTAGGTGGAATATTTCACCATCGAATCATCCTCTAGGATTTGTTAAGTCAAAACCCTCAAAACCCCCAAGAGATGGGCTCACTAGCTAAAGCCAGATATCAAACTGATAAACATACATGAATGATGAGTAGAGGCCCTTGCCTTCATTTTATACTTTTTGGCTCACCTTGTCCCTCCAAAGTGACTTTCATTTTATTAATATTTAATTAATTAATTAAATCACTTTAATTAATTAATTAACCTTTTTACCTATGAAAATCTCCTTATCTCTCCTTGTGGCTTCCCTAGCCACTAAAAGTCACTTCTAGCCATCCCATCGTGTAGTGCTTCTCCTCCCGATTCCAATGAGCTATTACACTGAGAGGTTCCTCCAAGTAATGTGCCCCAAATGCCATCTTCAGTGATTTTAATTAACTTATAGCTCAAAATAGTCAAAATCATGGAAATCGTCGGAATGGAATGAAACCAAAGCCAACCTATGCGGAATGGCTCATAATGATGGAATATGATGATAAATGCCAACTGGACCCCACAATTCCTCTCAAATACCCCTGTACTCGCTATAACATCCATCTAGCTACTCTGGTCATCATAAGTCTCTACCCTGTGATGATGTCCCAAAGTGGGGACATTACAGTCCTCCCTGCTAGAAAATTGCTTGTCCTCAAGCAATAGCCAAGTCCACTCAAATAAAATGCTAGGATCCCATGTCCACCTGTGGGATACACAGTACAACCCCTCGAAATACGAACAATAGTGCACTCCACCCCCTAGATCCCATATCAGGAAGTGAACTGCAATACTCTGTGAAGCATAGTCCTGAAAGATATCAACCCTGTGAAGCTCCTGCATATGACACATGGACTCATCTTGAAATGAGTCCATCCTCCAAATCTCTACCAATATCCACACGACTTCCATCAACTGCACATGTTGATGTTCGACCAAGGTGATGCAAGACCTCCATGAGGCACCTGCAAGCGATGTGCTCCTCTCGACACTGAAGATCAATGGAAAGTTAGAATAAATTTCCCCTGCAATGGTCCACTCTCCCTTGTCAGTCAATGAACTGCTCAATCCTGTAATCCCTGGGTCCCATGCTAACCTCTGTCACAGATCCTTATGTTGACACTGCACTGCGCTGACCATGACTGTCTGCCCCCTGCATACATCCTGAATCCTCCTCTCCGGGATCCTCAAACTGAAATACCTGTGACCACTGAACCTGCTATCCAGAAACTGTATCTGTATAGGTGTCTCTATAGAAGAGGTACCTATCCAAACATCTCCATGCCCTATCATAATGATCAAGTGGAAGGAAAGGTCTCACCCCATAGAACAAGTACCTACAGACCCACTCCAAACCAAACCAAGGTGGAGTGTGTGGCTTTCTGGTGCAACCTGGGTCAACATGAACATCGTGATGACAAAACAGACTCCTGGGTCCCATAGCAAACTTGGAAGTTTATCACTTCCAATCTCCTCTAACTGCTCCTGTGTGAGACTAATCACTGTCATAAGCCCTCTATGCTCATCTGCTATCCTCCTCATGCTCCTGTCAATGATAAATGTGTCAGAAAAGGATAACAAACATATCTCTAACTGACTATAGGACTGGGAGGTGTCACATGCTTTGGTCAATCCCAAGGATTCGACCAGAATCTCTTCCATTGTATCCATGATAGATGCTCTCCTGTGGTCATCATTGAATCCAAACCATCCAATACAACTGGAAGTAACCCATCTGACTGTTGGTCAACCAACCTCCCTATCTCATCTCTCATGCAACTGCTGACTATGTGTTGTTGCAAATGAGTGACATCTGCATACTCAACTAGGTGTGTCTCCTCTTTGCAAGGCATTGTACCCCTCTAAATCTCATCATACATCTCTATGAGCTATCACTCATCACTGTATGGTCCAGCATACTCATGTCATCTCCCGTAGACTCATGCCGCATCATAGATCCGTGGTGTGTTGCTGGATCAACCTCTACATGGAGGTCAACCACTCCCAAGACAGAAATGGAAGTGTCCCCCACCAACTAGTGCTCCTCTGCTAGATCATCAACATCCTCCATCAACGTGACTGACCGGTACATCTGAGTGTCCACTAAGATAGATGAAGTGGATCTCTGATTGATCTCCTCAAGAGACTCATCTGATCTAGACTCTGATTCTTGAGGAGCTGGCTGTGTGCCTCTCAAGAATCCTCGAGTGCTCTCCAACTCCTGAGTGAGTCGGTCTACCTCCAACTCCTACTCCCTCATAGCCTCATGATACATCTCACTAACCCTCAGTAGATAATCCCTATCTTTCAACAACTACTGGTAGTCAGTCCTCATCATAGATACTCTCTCTTGGAGAGTGTGAAGATCATCCATGGAAAATCCTCCATCTGAGCTACCTTGTGCCACTGATGCTCTCCAACAGTAATGTGCCATCACTGCATGCATGTCATCAATACGTCAAGTGGCTGCCCTGATCATAGCATCACTAACTCTCAACTGTGCTGCTAAGTGGTGTGACTCTTAATCATGGTCATGCTGAGGTGCCACCTCATATCCCTCACTGCCACTGTCAGTCTCGCTAATGTCAACTCTAGAGTCCCTAAAGACACTCTCTGCATAAGATAACATGACCAACTGCCCATTGTCTATGGTGCTACTGGGTTTGTCCATACGTAACTACACATCATCCTCAACTACTAGCTCCCTATGAATCATACTGTATCTAGTGTGAGCAGCTGTATCCTCCTGTGCACTCAACCTGCTACTATCATCTGTGCCTGGCTCCCATATAGATGTATCCAGACTCATGTTATGGTCATCCTGACTGCTAAAGAGTGCATCCTCATCCATGCAATCTGATCCTGGAAGTAAGTGCTCCATCCACTTGTCAGCCTCTACAATCTTCTCAACCAATGGAGTCTCCAATAGTTGTGACTATATCTCCTCTGGCTGACCTATATGTGTGAGGTCAACTACCGGTATGTCCTGTACCTCCTCCTGGATCTGTGGGTCTACATGTCCATGGTGCGCATCCCTCACACTAGGCTCATCCATCATACCTGATGTGCCACTGATCTCCTCATGTGATGTGGCTATCATGGGTGTCTGAACAGGTGAAAGATGTGTCATGGCCCCCATAGGAAGCTCATCATCTCTAGGTGCTAACACGTGTGACTCCTCACTAGTGTCACTACTCTGCTGAGGTGTAAGGTCATCAAGGGTATGTGACATGTCTGCTAAGATACTGATGCTATCATCCTGTCCATCCAGCTGCCTATCCACTACACAAGGTTCATCATCCTCCTCAAGCATTCAAGCATCCATAGCCTCTGTGCAAGAGTCATCATCGCTATCCTCTGAGGTAGAGTCACTATCACTAGCCTCTGTGCAAGAGTCACTATCATCATCAGACTTCTCTGAATCCTCATCATCACTATCATAATGTACCTCACTGATATGCTTCTTACTCTTACCCTTACACCTATGATCTGGTTCCCAAGGCACCTTGCAACTGTAGCAAAGTTGCGTGCTCCTAATGGGTGTGGGGTTTCTCTGTGCTTCCTTCCATCTAGTTTCTCTGGCTCTGCCTCCCTCTGCTATGCTGGTCCAATATGTCACTTCATCTTCGCTCCAACTGGGGTTTTTCATGGATATAAACTTTTGGAGCGTTATTAGAGGCCCAAGTCTCTCACAAAGTGCATGATATTCTATTTCACAACTCATAGCTATTCCACAAAAATCTGTAGACCCCATATTCCCTTATGGAATATCCCTCAGGCTGGCAGGAGTCTAAGCTCTGATACCACTATAATGATCCCAAGCCATTATGCAAGGATCATCACTGTTTTGGTGTCTTTTTAAAACTTTTTCTGAGTGAGGCATTTTGTCAAACACTTTGTTGATCTACCTTTTAGATGTGTTTATATGTGTGTATGCAGCAAATAACAGAAAGAGATAACCATGGAACATACCTCAACCATATGCAATAAGATAGACAAGCCAAAACATCTC
>ML778053.1:458205-491441 GCA_009831015.1 Picea engelmannii | reverse complement strand
CTCTCCAGCTGAAGAATGCCACGCTCCAATAGAAGGCTGAAACCCTCAATAACTCGACCCTACTGCCAAAAGTGTCCAATCACCCTAATAAATATGGTAACTGATAGATCGGGTGATGGTAAGAACAACCCAAGTGACTGAATCATGACAAGTTTGGGCTAGGATATAATCAAACAAAACGATATTCAAGATCAAAAACTAATATCAAGAAACACGTCCAAGAAGCTATGTAGAGACACTTAGAGGAGACAATAATTTTTACAAGGAAGATCACAGGGAAATTCCTCCAACTAGAATATTCAGATTTCATAATGATCGATAGTCAGAAACAAGAAGGCCTCAAGAAAAACAAGCATTCAAAAGAGTAACTCTTTTCAGAATATCTTCAACCTGGTGGTATCAAACTATAGTTTTTGTTTTATGTGATGCATGTAATAATTTTGGACATAAAGATGTAAATTGCAGAGAAAATAGCAAACATAGAAACAACTTTGAAAGTCATGCACACAATGGTTATCCAAGAAGGCCTAGTGAAACACAGAGAAGAAGCTACAATAGGTTTGAATCCTTTAGCACTAAAGTGGAATGCTACAAATGCAACAACTTTAGACACATTTCCAAATATTGTAGAATGATAGTCTCTCCTAGAGAATCACAACAGAATAACAATAGTTACAGATAGGAACGTTAGTAGAGAATATGGATAAGAAAGAAGAATTGTTGGAGTTACTTTAGACACCTAGTATTTATTTTTCCTAAGTTTTTTCCTTGTTTATTATTCATTAATCATTCTCCTATATTTTAGGAAGAATATTCCTCTAGGGAGGATATTCTCTTCAGTTTTCACTTCAGTTTGATCAGTTGAGTGGAGTCTAGATGCTACATTGGCATTTTCACCATGAAACATTGGGATCATCACCAGATAATGCACATTTTCCTTGGGATCATCACTGGAATAGTGCATTACCCATTATTCCTTGATATCCTCCTCACTTCACTTTGTTTTAGTCAGTTAACTGAAGACTAATAGACTAGTTAACTCAACTAGGTGGTACTTCATTCCCATAATTGCCCGAGAGACTACACTAGGTGGAAGTTTACTCTCGTAACTACTGGTGTGTGTCCATATCACTCTATACAACTAGTATGGCACATTGGATTCTCCTCCAGTGCGCATTGGTTGATTTATACAGAGTATATTGTGTGTAAATTATTCATTATTCATTCGGTTAATGAGAATTCTTCCATTCTTTCTCTCTTGCTTCTTCTTTCTCAATTTCTCTCTACAAATGTGTGTGTTATTTTCTAGATAGATATATTCTATGCAGGTTCAAAACATTTACATGGTATCATATCTTATGTACTTTTAATAAAAATGCACACCGAATTATTTTTCCAGTTACCAAAGATTGAAGACAGCGAAAAAATGGAATTCTCAAAAGAACTCATTTTTACACCTTACAATTACATTTCTTGGAAGGAGAAGATGATAGTGAAAATTTGAAGCAAAGTATTATATAGTTTAACCATAAACATATATATAGAACTGACATCATCCATAGAAAAATGCAAGTATCTAAATTGAATGGATGAAGCATTCAAAACAATTTGCAGTCTCATTTATCCCGATCTCCTTTTTCACATATCTTCCTGTAAAACCCCCAATGAAGCCTGGAAAACCATGAAAGGGATATTTTGAAAACAAGATGAGAAGAGGGAACAAATGATTGAGGTGAAATTTCCCACATTGTATCCAAAAATCTTCGACAATCTCCAAGATTTCTTTACAAAATTTAAGGATTTATTGTCGCAACTCAAGGCTTGCGGGGTTGATAAATCTAAGGAGGAGATACAAATGGTTCTCACCATTATCTCCAAACTTGGTCTTGAATTCTCAGTGTTTGTATCCACATCCCATTCAGTCAAATTCATCTCTGGAGCCACCTGGAAGATTCCTTCTTTTGAGGAATTTATCGAATCCCTGACACAAGAGCAGACCAAGCTCATCAACATGGGAAAAGTCAAAGGCCCAAAGGAACATGAACTTACTATGAAATATGGAAGTGGTAATCAATATAAAAAATCTAAAGAAAAAAAAAAGGAAAACACATGCAAATCCAAAGAAGGAAGGGCACTCAAAAACCTTCACCGATGCCTTTGGATCCAAAGGTGGAAAGGGAAGAAAAGGGGAGAAATGCACATACTTCCATAAAGGATTCCATCCATAATCTACATGCATGAAGAAATAAATAGATCTAATGACTCAAATACTTTAACAAAATAAACTTGGATATTGCATCCTCGAGGGTTCCAAGATGAAGAAGCTAGAATATCTGTAACATACCCGACCACCCACAGGTCGGGATATACCACTTAAATAGGTTGCAACACACCTAGCCACCAGTAGGCAAGGCATGTTGTAGTCCCAAGACTTAGCTTTCCGATCTTATCTCGAAATCAAAGGATTGTTCATGAACATTATAGGCATGAAAACCAAATTCATAAGACAATATCCATGCCACATAATAAAAGAGATAAACAATGTTCCATGCACAACAAATAGCCATCAAACAAGCACATTAAAAATACATATCTCAGAGATAGTTAAATACACAGTGGAAATAAACATTAAACATAAAACACAGAGATAAATTATATTTTCAAGTAAATGTTCCCCAACTGGATGAAAACCAAGGACGTTCCTCCCAACCATAGACATTGATGTTCATTTACTCTCAACATCAGGTCACCCCTGAGCCAGGGCTATGAATCCATAGGGATGGGTCCTAGGCCAAGTCTAAACACACAACAGTTGGCTAAGTAGCTCTCAGGTTTCCCAACCTCACAACAAATCCCAATTTCCATCTCTCTTTCCCCCTCATCCTGCATAACCCCAATAAATGAACACCTTTCTCTGCCATGCAGTCCATGAGGCTGTTCCATTTCTCTCCAGGGATCCAGCGCTACTGATCAGGAAATATCCCTACTGAAAACTCCAAGGACTCTCAACTATGGACAGTTCAATATGAACTATCATCAGTCTCATAACTAATAGACCTTTTAGCACTCAATCTATCACATGACTTTCGACACTCACAACAATCCAAGTACCCAAATCTTTTCTACCCAGCCTGCGCCACCCAAGAGAATGGACCCCCACCCTTCACTGCCACACAGTCCCTCAAGAATTCCTTCTCCTTCCAGGGCTCCAGTGCAACTGGTCCAAAATATCCATGTTGGAACTCTCGAGACTCGCAGTAGTGGACAGTTCTATCTGAACTTCCATCAAGATCATGCACACGGGCATCCATTCCCTTCTAGAATGATCAATAATTATTATATCCATTCATCAATGGATCTCCTCTTCCTCCCATTCATTTCCATGCTCATCCCAATAGCACATGAACTAGAAGTAGTGAGTGAAGAGGAAGAAGAACAAGGGAACAAAATTAACCAGGGGAAGAAGACAAAGAAGAAGATGAACCCAAGGGAAGAACAACCCCAAAACAACCCCCAAGGGATGCTTAAATAATTACATGAAGACAAGAGCCACATGGCCTCCCTCCCAAGAAGCTCTTGTAACCCCTTTTCTCCATAAAATCAATTATGGGTAAAATAAAATAATAATAAAAGACTTATCCCCTCAAGCCCCCTCTCTCGTGGAATCATAGCTCCCTATCTCTTTTGTCCTTGTCGATATTGCAACTAGAGTTGTATTTTTATTAATATATATGAAGTATTACATTTCCTAGGCACTCTGACCCCTTTTCAACTTTACCATCTCACTAGCCTAAGTCATATTTACATAATACATTATAGTTCATAAGGGTTAAAACCGGGTTGTTACAAGATCAGAATCCCAAGAAAGGTAATTCTAGCCATGCATTGATTGTCATCAACTCCTCTCCCGATGCTTGGATCATAGATTCAGGAGAATCACATCACATGGATTCCACAAAAACAATCTATTATTCATTGGATGCATGAAAAGGTCCTCCTATTCTGATGGGGGACAACTCTCCATTCGAGGTCACCAACAAAGGAAGGATTGAACTCACCAACAAAAGCTTTGAGAATATGTTGCATGTTCCCAAACTTTCTGTCACTCTTCTCTCCATGTATCATATGACAAATTATGGCACCAAAAAGAAATTCATATTCACACATGATGTAGTGGACATCTATGGCATTCAAACCAATTCCATGATTTCTACCAGTAAGGTAAATCATCAATCTAGGATTTACACTTTTTCTGAATTTATTGAACCAGATTTTTCTTTATTGCTTACCCATGTTAATGAAAGAAGTAAGATATGGCATGAAAGTTTTGGGCATTTAAATTTCATATATGCAACATCTTAGAAATTAAGGATTGGTTGATGGTATACTAGACATCCATTTCTCCAAAGGAATTTGTGAGGGATGTGTTTTTGGAAAATAACCTCAAGAGAAATTCAACAAACGAAAGACTAAGATAGATTCCTCTCCTTTATATCTGATCCATGGAGACCTCATGGGCCCTTTTCTGCATCCATCAATCATAAAAGTGATTTACGTGCTCATATTTTTTTATGATTTCTCATGTTTCACATGTATTTACTTTCTCGGGAAAAAATCAGAGGTCTTTCAACACCTCAAAGATTTCAAATCCCCAGTTGAGACACAGTCATGAAAGAAAATCAAATTCCTTTGAATTGATAACAGGGGAGATTATGTCAACCATGAGATCCAGAATATTTTTCATGAGGAAGGGATTCAATTGCAGTACACAGTTCTCTTTACTCTGTTGCAAAACAAAGTTGTTGAGCGGAAAAATAGATCTCTAAAAGAGATGGCATCTTGTAGGCCACATACAAAGTCACTTCCATAGAGATTATGGGCTGAAGAACTTAATTGTGAAACATACATCCAAAACATATATCCCCATATATATGTCAAGGATAAGACCCCCCATGACGCTTGGAGTGGCCTCAAACCGAAAGTGACCCACTTTCACAGTTTCGGTTCATGTGCATGGGCCCAGATTCCCTCTAAAAAGATGAAGGCACTTGATCCACAAAGAACATAGTGTATTTTTTTCATATATATTGATGGTGTGAATGGATACAAACTCATTGATATTTCCTCAAATTGTCTCATCATTGAGCGTAGTGTCAAATTCAAAGAAATTGTCTCGCATGTACCTCAACAACCACATGTAGACAATTTTATTCTTCCACCTATCAGAGATTATGAGAATGCACATGATGAATCTTCTTCAGATGATAGTTTGATTCAGAGGATTCAAATGATCCAGATGTAGAGTCAGTATAGTTAGATGCAAATTCAGTGCATCCAGATCCATATTCCAAGCCAGAGAAGAGGCCCAAGTGGGCCCAGACTACCCTTCAGGATGTAGGGGATCTTGATGGTGATCTAGTCGATACTAGGAGAACTTGATCTAATTTCGAGGAGACTCATCTTGCACTCACTTACAATGAACCATTTCCACAGAAGAATATTTTATTGGCTTAGTCTTGAAATCCAGAGTCTTATGGTGAGGCTGCTGGAAATCCCTTTTGGGAATCCACCATCCAAGAGGAGTACAAGTCTCTCCTCGAGAACCAGATTTGGGATCTAGTTCCCCTTCCTTATGGAAGGAAAATTGTTAGGTGTATATGGGTATACGGTACCAGGATCATAGTGGATGGACATATTATAAGATACAATGCCAGACTTGTTTCCAAAGGATTTTAGCAGGTGCATGGCATTGACTATGATTATATCTTTGCTCCAGTAGCAAAGATGGATTCTATATGTTCGGCAATTTCCATTGCGAAAACCAAGGGATGGGAAGTCCATCACATGGATGTGAAGAATGCATTTCTTCACAATGATTTCTCTAAGGAGATATATATGGAGTAGACCCATGGATTTATGTAGGATTCATCTTTGGTCTTTCGACTGAAGAAATCTCTTTATGGACTCAAGAATGCTCCAAGGGCATGGTATGCCAAGATGAAATACTACCTATTATCACATAACTTTTTACATTGTAAATCAGACCTGATTGTTTACATGCTCTGGACGAATGATTCACTTCTACTCTTAGTTATGTATGCTGATGATTTATTGAGCACTGATTTCTCGACTTCAATGATTGTTGCAGTCAAGATGATTTTGCATGACAGGTTCTTTATGACGAACATGGGTCTACTACACTTCTTCCTTGGACTCGAGATCAGTTAGAATGCATCAGGAATCAAACTGTCTCAGGCCAAGTATGCATGCGATCTCCTTGAGATATTTCACATGGCAGAATGCAAGTCTAATCTGACTCCTTTCTTATCAGGAGTCAAACATGAGGATGGCAGGGAAACTCCACTGGTTGAAAACACACTGTACAAACAGCTAGTGGGTAGATTTTTGTACCTCACACACTCCATTCCAGACCTCTCCTATGCGGTTGGTGCAGTTTCCAGGTTCATGCAAGAGTCACACGAGCTACATTGGAAGGCTTCAATGCGTATCCTTTGATATGTACAGGGCACCATCACCTTTGGGATTCATTATGCATTAGAATATACATTGGACCTCATCGGGTTCATTGATTCTAACTGGTTTGGTGATAACATTGATCACAGGTCCACATCTGGTTACTCACTCATTCTTGGTTCCAGGCCTATGTGTTGGTCGAGCAAGAAACAGGTTGTTATTTCTCTATCTTCATCCAAGGTAGAGTACAAAGGGGTATTTAACATAACCATTCAGGCTATGTGGATACAACATTTTTTCATTGAGTAGGGAATTTGGTATCAACAATCGATCCTCATCTGGTGTGACAACCAGAGCACTTTGAAGTTCTACAAAGATCCATTTCAGAGGAAGAGGATGAAGCACATTAAGATCCACATGCACTACTGTTGTAGGAAAATTCCCCTGTGGACAGGTGAATGTCCTCTTGGATATTAGACCCCTATGACCAAGAAAGAATAATGCTAACTTTGAACACTGAAATTCCTTTAAATGTAGCTAAACTAGTCAAAGGAAAAGAGGAAGAAAGTATGAGTACCTTTTTCTAAAGTTTTTCCTCACTCAGATCGGGTTGAACTTGATCTTCAAGTCCTTCAATGACTTCTGCAATCCAATAGACAAGAAATCCAAAATATACTTCCTATTCTACCAAGATAAGTTTAAAACTAGATTCATCCAAAGAGACAAGCCCATGAAAATGTACACAAACTTGAAGGAAATAGGCTAAGCATATGTATTAATGAGAACAAAACAAGGTGCTTACAAAATGTAGATGCATATGCGACCACCTCACCAAGTCCTCCTTGTCCAACCCCTTTCTCGAAATATCCACAATTAGAATGACAATACTTTTTACTGATTGTTACCCCTTTTCACCATGAGAATGCCTCCTTATATAGGATTTGAGAGGCTCAACCACCTTATATATTCTTGGGATGAGTTGAGGATATGACTCCATCAGCTGTGGGATTCCCCTTAGATCCATCCTTGAACTTGGATTCGAGCCAAACTGAATCAGATGCTTCTTAGTTGTCCTTAGAGATAAGGGGGGTTTTTCCTCAAGATTTTGTCAACAAATCGACGCTCCCTCGAAGTTGGACATAAAGCTTTGTATCTCTCCCTACTAAGAAGGAAAGGAGTGCTATCTCTCCTTGCAAGTGGGAAGGGGAGCATTGATATCCAAAAATACTTTTAGGATGGTAATTCCTCACGGTAAAATCTTGTAAACTTTGCCGAAAGATATATTTTCATCTTCTAACGAGTCCTAGAGGATTTTCCAAGTGTTCTTATGATGTCATCCATAATGAGACACATGCGAGACGAGAACATGATTTTTTTGAAACTTGTGACAAAAGTGAGACACTTGAGACACTTGAGATAATGACAATGAGACATCATTGAAGTGAGTAATTTTGATGTGTAACAGATTTCCCCCCAAAGTGCGAGGTCAGAAGATAGAAACTAATGACTGAAGTACTTTGTAGAATTTTGAAGCAAGGGTATGGAGTCGGAGAACCTGGTAGAATCTACAAACAACCATCAGAAAATTTTTATGATATGTTTCAAACCCAAGTCATGCATACCTATGCTTGAGTGATAAATGACTTTTAAGGTATGGTCGCCACCAAATACACTGCGGATCCATAATCATATTAACTTAAGGGTATAGCCACCAAAGATACAATGTGGATCTATACTACCATGACATGAATTGATCATAGCCACGAGAAATACACTATGGATCTATGCGATGAAAAAACATAGCCACAAACCAATACAAAGTGGATATATGTGACCATATGAATATCAATGCGCTCAAATGATCTCCTTTTGCAACCTGGGTAAAGTACATATTAGAGTGAACACTCAACCTAGGGTGTTCTTCCCAACCTCGATGTGGTACAAATATAGCCATGTGAATATATTTTTTGATGTCAAACATGGTAGAAACCACTTGATTACCGGTCATTGATGTAAACCATTAACAAGTGCGAGGGAAATCACCAGTGATGTCAATGACTCCCAAGGTACCCTTGTACAATCCAACGAATGTGAATAGATGAGTTGAAGTCAAACATTCATGGAATCATCTGATTAGAGGTCAATGATGTAAATCCATTGTCAGAAGCGAGGAGGCCTGCCATTGAGGCATGTAGGTCCCAAGGTACTAACTGGTTTCTATGTTTAAGTCTTGGATGAAGTGTTGAAGTCGACAGGAAAAGACTCATTGAAGGAGGGCCTTGATGTATCCCCCATCAATGACACAAAACTGACATAGATATGTAAGATGGTGAATCAAATGAGTATGGATTGACATGGGTATTCAAAGTAGAAATTTGTGATGGTTGACTCTTGAGGCAGATACTTCCCTTGAACACTGAGGCACAAACAACATAAACATGGCATGGACCAAAACATGATGTAGTGGATACTGTGACTTTCATCGAGTGACCCAAAGGAGTAAAGAAACTCAAAGGATTGGTTCAGTGTAGAGGTTCAACAGGTTAAAATTTAAGTAAAAACAATGTGTCGTGTTCAAGGGCGACCACAAGAGTGACTTGTGATGATTCCAAAAAAAAAGGCTTGCCTGGCTTCCTTCAATTTCCCCCCCATCTAGATAGATGAGTACCTCTTTTTATTTTTATGAGCTCCAGGAGGATAAAACATTCTCGATATAACTCACATTTGGTAAGTTCCTCTTCTTTTGTTTAACGAACTGGAAGAAGTAAGGGTTCGGTCCCATATGGGCCCTTCAATGTGTAATTTTTAACGAGTCTAGAGAAGGAAAAATCGATGGTTTTGCATGTTTAGAGAGTCTGAAAATAACTTAAATATGATGCCAAGGTTGTCTTTTTTCGTAATATTAATCTCCGAAGTCCGAAAAAGAGATAAAATACTACTTGGGAGATTCCCTTTCAAAACCTTTTAAACGAGTGTGAAAGGAAGCAAGATCACTCGACAATCTGTTCATGTTTAGGGAGTCTGAAAAGAGATTAAAGGGGACTTCAGGGGGTTCCTCTTTCGTATATCCTTACTAGTCTGAAAAAGAGATAAAAGTATACTCATTTACATTCTCATGTTTTTTTGAGCATGAGAAAGAACTAAGACCGTGCTCATCAGTGTGACAAGGTTAAACGAAAAAATATTGCTTCGAAAACTGCAAGTGAAGTCACCAATTTATGTTGTAGGAAAATTCCCCTATAGACAGGTGAATGTCCTCTTGGATCTTAGACCCCTATGACCAAAATAGAAGAATTCCAACTTTCAACATTGACATTCCTTTAAATGTAGATAAACTAGTCAAAGGAAAAGAGGAAGAAAGTATGAGTACCTTTTTCTGAAGTTTGTCCTCGCTCAGTCCGGGTTGAACTTTGTATTCAATTCCTTCAATGAGTTCTTCAATCCAATAGACAACATAGACAAAATATATTTCCTATTCTACCAAGATTAGTTTAAAACTAGATTCGTCTAAAGATACAAGCCCATGCAAATGTACACAAACTTGAAGGAAACAGGCCAAGAACATGTATTACTGAGAACAAAACAAGTTTCTTACAAAATGTAGATGCATATGAGGAAACCTCACCAAGTCCTCCTTGTCCAACCCCTTTCTCTAAATATCCACGATCATAATGACAATACTTTTCACTGTTTGTTCCCCCTTTTCACCATGAGAATGCCTCTTTATATAGGATTTGAGAGGCTCAACCACCTTAAATATTCTTGGGATAAGTTGAGGATAGGACTCCATCAGTTGTGGGATTCCCCTTAGATCCAACCTTGAACTTGGATTCAAGCCAAATTGACTCAGATGCTTCTTAGCTATCCTTTGAGTTAAGGGGGATTTGTCCCCAATATTTTCTCAATAGATTGGTACTCCCTCGAAGTTGGCCATAGAGCTTTGCAACACTCCCTGCTAAGAGGGAAAGGAGCATTAGTGCTCCTTTCAAGTGGGAAGGGGAGTGCTGATCTCCAAAAATACTTTTAGGATGGTAATTCCTCAAGGTAAAATCTTGTAAACTTTTCCAACAGATATATTTTCATCTTCTAACGAGTCTTAGAGGATGTTCCAAATTTTCTTATGATGTCGTTCGCGATGCGACACATGCGAGACGGCAATACGATTTTTGTGACACTTGCGATACTTGTGACAAAAGTGTGACACTTGCGATAATGACAATGAGACATTATCGAAGTGAGCAATTTTGACATGTATCAACTACATCTGGGACTTAGTAGATGAGGGGATCATCGATCTGTATTTTTTTCCTTCAGTAGAACATACTGCATACATATTCACCAATACCTTCACTAAGTAGAAGTTTCATTATCTGTGAAGTCATCTTGGTTTGAAGGAGACAACTCCCTAGCAACTTTCAGTTCTTCTTTTTACATACATTTNGGGGGGGGGGTTTCCATGAGGTTTTCCCTCTTTCCTCACTTTATTTCAGTGTATATTTTGTATTTGGGTACCTGTCATGGCCTCGTTGTTGGGACCCATTATTTATTTTCACCATAGTGATTTTCAGGGGGGGTGTTGTAGTTTCTTCACACACACCTAGGATTTATTTTTCCTAAGGTTTTTCCTTGTTTATTAGTCATTATTCATTCTCCTATATTTAGGAAGAATAATCCTCTAGGGAGAATATTCTTTTCAGTTTTCACTTCATTTTGATCAGTTGAGTGGAGTCTAGATGCTACATTGGTATTGTCACCATGCAACATTGGGATGATCACCAAATAATGTGCATTGTCATTGGGATCATCACTAGACTAGTGCATTACCCATGATTCCCTGATCTCATCCTCACTTCACTATGTTTCATTTAGTTAACTGAAGACTGATAGACTAGTTAACTCATCTAGGTGGGAGTTCACTCCCATAACTGCCCAAGAGACTAGACTATGTGGTAGTTTACTCCCGTAATCATTGTTGGGTATCTAGATCTATCTAGACCACCACTATGGCACATTGGCTTCTCCTCCATTGTGCATTGGTTGAGTTATACAAAGTATATCATGTGTAAACTATTCATTATTCATTTGGTTAATGAGAATTCTTCCATTCTTTCTCTCTTGCTTCTTCTTTCTCAATTTTTCTCTACAAATGTGTGAGTTATTTTCTATCTATATCTATTTTGTGTATGTTCAAAACATTTACAAGAATCGATATAATAATGAAGAATGAACACTCTCTTTACAAGATAAATACAAGAAACATGGTTGGTATGTTGGTAGTGGCTTCTCAAAGAACATGCCATGTGATGAAGATAGGTTTTTGACATTGCGAAAGGAAAGAGATGGATCATTCTCCTTTGGAAATGATGACTCAACTAGAATCATTGGAAAAGGCACAATTAGAATTGGAAACAAGAATACCAAGGCAAAAAATGTTCTACTATTGGAGGATATGAAACATAATATTCTAAGTGTAAGTAAAATGTGTGACCAAGGTCACAAACTTATGTTCAATTCACATAAGTGTTGGATAAGAAAAGTAGGTTCAAGCAAATTGGTTGCAACAATTGTAAGAACTTCAAGAAACATATATGTATTAAGTGAAATTGGAAATGAAAAGTGTTGTATAGGAAAGGAAGATGAAGTTTAGCTATGGAACATAAGAATGGGTCACATAAACTTTGACAATCTCATCAAAGTCAACAAAAATGAAGTAGTTAGAAAAATGCTCTAGATCATGAATCCAACCAACACATTATGCAAGCATTGTCAACAAGGAAAGAAAAAAAAGACCATGTTCAAATCATAGGATTACTCCACAACAAGACCGCAGGAAATTCTACATACTGGTCTAGTTGGACCAACTAGAACAAAGGGTTTAAAAGGTGAGAAATATCTTATGTTATTGGTTTATTATTTTACGAGGATGACTGCAGTTTGTTTTATTGGGAAGAAATCATAAGCATTTGAAAACTTCAAGGTATACAAGGAAATAGTTGAAAATGAAATGGATTCAAAAATAAAATGTCTGAGATCTAATAATGGAGGAGAGTTTACCTCAAAGAAATTTATGGATTTCTATATCAAGCATGGAATAAAAAGGAAATTATTCATTGCTAGGACACCTCTACAGAATGGATTTGTCGAAAGGAAGAATAATACAGTACATGAAATGGCTCGAGCAATGTTAATGGATTCTAAGTTGACAGATGTATTTTGGACACATGCAATGCATACAACAGTTCGCACTCAAAACCGAGTAATTCTCAGAAACAACGGTGATAAAAATCCCTACAAGCTATGGAAAGGAATACCACTGAATGTGAAGCACTTCATAGTTTTTGGAATAAAATGATACATCAAAAGAGAAGATGGCATAATGGGAAAGTTTGATTCTTGTGTCGACAAAGGTATACTTGTTGGGTATTCAAGTACTAGGAAAGCATACACACGTTTCAATCTAAGGCTCAAAAAAGTTGTGGAAATCATCAATCTAATGGTTGATGAGACAAGTGGATGGAAAATAAAGGAAGAATAAAAGGATTCAGTGGAACATGTTTGCAAAGAAGAAGCAAAGGATGAAGAAGTAGCAGAAAGGGAATGTTATAAGAAAAATCCGTCTGTTGGGAAAGATCTGACCTATCCAGCTATGAAGATAGTTACAACCTTTTTGATAGCTCAACATGAGGCAAAGACTACCCTCACCTCAGATGGTCCTTCGCCTGAGGCAATAATGAAGGTGAAAAAGGAGAGGTGAAAGACATATAATAAGTCTTTCTCAGGACCATCCACCCTGGGTGTTGTCCTCCCTCAGCTTCCTGGATGGAAAAAATGGCTCGGGGGATGAAAGTTATGGACAATAGGATGAAAATAAGATCATTGATTTTTTATACAATGAAATAAATAAAGCGAACAATGAGTTGTTCGCTTCCTTAAAGAATTGGAAAATGGCCCAGAATGGCTTCTTGGGGTAAATCGGTGCCCTGGACAATTAACCAATGGATGCCTCAAGTGAAGGAGTGCAAAAAAGGGTGAAACATGAGCCTAAAAGCTACAACCAAGTCCTTTTAGATGGCTATAAATTGTGAACAACAATTTGTTCAAAGATTTTAAGACAGGGAAACAAGCCCATAATTGCTTGATACCACCCGGAGTGATCCGAGAAGTGATCCCGAAAGATTGTCAAATCGAAAAAGGGGAATGTAAAAGGAGATGGAAAAGATCTTTACAAGTTGTTACAACTATGTTTGGGATAGTATTTACAACTTCAATTTTTGGTTCGTGGGTGAAGAGTGGACTGACGAAAGGTTGAATTTAAAAGTATTTTATTGGTGAATTTTTAGTTTTTAGCACATGCCTTGGCCACCACATTGTTTTGAAGGTTATCCCAATCAAGAAAACACATCCTAGAACTGTGCCAACTAGTATAAGAAGAGTAATATTAGAAAACCACACTGGTTAGGTTGAAGAGTGCCCCATGCAATTCAGAGAATGAGGGATTAGTCACTTCTCATCACTAGTGCTTTTGGGATCTTAAAGCCGCTTGGATGGAAGAAGGATACCTGTGAAAAGGAAGAGGCCTAGGACCCCCGTAAAGGGAGTTTTAACTGAGCTTACCCAAGCAGAGTAGTATTCCAACCAAGCTAAGTTATTCAAATCCTTGACTATGTGGTACTGAGGAAAGACCACTCAATTTGTACTAACTAGACAAATTCTAAGGGGCTCCTGATGAAGGCTCCCTGGCTTTGACTCTTAGTATCCTAAAAAATTGAAATTGTTTGAAATGAAAAACTGGGCCATCCATGCGACGAGGTCACATCTTTATTTCACAAGCGTGCCTCCTCGTCACTAAATTTGAAATCTATTTAAAACTATATACATAAAATAAGTAAATAGGTATGTGACATATATGTCACGATTAAATAATATGTATACAGATGTAGCTAAATAGTATAAGTTTTTTTTTAGTGTATGGGGCAAACCCCTAAATTGCTTTCAAGTGTTTTGTGGATTTTTGAGTGTATTTTGCTTGCTTATTTTTGTATGTCTTCTTTAGGGGCAGCCACCTGTCGATTAGTGAAAGAAAAATTATACAATGAAAAGATGAAAAATTTAACTAATCATAAGTAAACAATTACACCATTCAACCCAAAGGAATGGGTTGAGGCCCTTTGCAAGTAGAAAGGACGCCATGTCCATGAAAGCCCCAATTGATCCCTTGTATTGGGATTGGAAGTTTGTTGTTTGAAATTTATAAATAGTGATGATTATCTACGCAAATATAGATCAGATTTTATGAACATAAATTCACAAGTAAACTACTCAAACTATGTACACAAACAAAGAATATCAACATGGGTATGTCTGCCAAAATATTTAGGATGAGTCCAAGTGAATATAAATTGAATATGTGAGTGATTGGGTAGATTTACCGATTAAAATGGATGTTTTTCTTCATTCTCATCCTACCCCCTTTGCCTCAAACAGGTTTTTAGGCTGTCCCCAAATGCTTAGGAGAAGAAGATAAGGTGACCAGTTATGTCCTTGCAGGCAAACAATGAAATTTTAGTATTAATAAATGGAAAAAAATCAATTAAATGTAACAAAAATTTGTACATAAAAGATATATAATGTCCAACTAAGATGGTTGTCCCGTGGGGGAAATTGACCAAAATGATCAATTTTTCTATTTGGGACAACAAGGTTAATGGTAGGGAAACATAACAAAAATATACATGAACAAAAAGAGGAAGCATAAAAATATGAACAACCAACTAAGAGGATTATTTGAGGGTTTTCCTAAAGGGCCCTATGACTCCCAACCACTAGTTAAGGCTGAAAACAACTGAGTACTTCATAAAATCTGCACTAAAACACATCAAACAAGTTAAACCAAGCTGTTAGAAAATGAAAGAAAGCAAGTTAAAGCCAAGGAAGCAACAAAAAACACCTATTTAACCAATCCCTCCTAGAGATATCTAACATAACAAGCATTTACTTCTACCCCTCAACCCTTAACCAACAAGTGACACATCCAACAACTAAAATATACAAGTATCACACACACAAAGAGTCTTAGAAAATTTCAGCAAAGCTTTCTTACTATATTCATCCTCTCTTTTTACAATGCCAACCCTTTTATTTATAAAGGAGAGGTGAAGGCTTAGGGTTAGGTCACAAGACACTTGTCACTTTTGGAAAAGTGACAAGTGGACCAACCCTAAAGTCTTTTTGTCTTTTTACCAAAAAGTAATCCTATCCAAAAGGTATCCTATCTAAAAGGGATATTATTCTAAAGAGAACCTTATCCAAAAAGGGAATCAAATCAGATTTGATTTGACCCTTTAATTACAATGTATACATGCCAAAAAGAAAACTTATGTGAGACTACATATTACAAAAAGAAATTTTTCATAAAATGAGAAAAATTGATATGTCACATCATCATTTTCCTTGGGATTTGTGCAAACACAAAGGATCTTTGATTGTTGTCATGTTTTTCAGCTGTAGATGAGGTGGTTTAGGACAATTCCAGGCCATCCATGGTTGTTGGATTCACCGGGGTGAATCCCTAAGGTGTGGGGAAATTGTTGAGATGCTTAGGAGGGAAAGGGGCCTACGGTCTTTGGTCGTTGTATGTAAGAAGATGCCCATTGTTAAGGAAATTTACAGACCTGATTGTTCCCCCACTTTGCTTCTTATAAGTTTCCCTGTAAGATGGCTGAAGCATGGGTTTGATTTGGGCTTGTTTCAGTGAGGGAAACCCTTGGGCATGAACCTTCAGAGGATCTTCCCCTATACCAAATAGCCAAAAAAATATTCTTTATTGTTCCCTTGTTGTATCTATATTCTCTACCTTTCCGCTGCCTTTCGTTTGTCACAAATCAGACTTCGAATGAGTAAGATATGGCCCTAGAAACATACGTGGGCAGGAGCCGGTCGAGAGATTGATCAATGAAAAAATTGAAATTGGGGAAAAATTATGGGTTGGACACTAGAATTCGCAGGCTGCTATGAGCCTACATACCTGTAGCAGAAATTGGTTTTCCTCATCCGGCCCAATTTGGCCTCAAAGACCCCCAATTAGGCCTCCTTTTGGCGCATGCTTATTGGGCCAATAATGAGTCCCTATTGCTCTGGGACATGCCACTAAAATTTTGGACTGAATTTACAGAGGTGAATTCCATGGATGCATTCCTGAAGTCTCCACGGTCGTTTTGAATATGAATGGGAGAAAATTGGCCTTTGTATGGAGAAGTTATGCAATTAAAATATCCAGTGACCCTTAGGGGTGGGGGGGGATTTAATTTTAAATATATATTTTTAAACATATAAATAAAATTTATTTAAAATTTTATTAAATTTATTATAAATTTAAACAAAATTCTATTTTTAATATATATATATATATATATATATATATATATATATTATATATAATAAAATAAAATAAAATTTAAAAAAACAATAAAATCCAAAATTCAAAACTAAATTAAACTATACATATGAAACTTCACATAATAAAATTAAAATTAAATTTAAAATTAAATTAAATAAAAAATTAAACCCCCCTGGGTGGCACCCATGGTCGCCGATATGGCCAGGTTGAAACCCAAATGAGCCCACGAGGTATGGAGGAAGTGGTAGGAGGGAGGACGAGAGGATTTGGTCATCGCAGGGGTTTTGGAGGTCTGGGTTTTGGTGGATCAGAGAAGGAAGAGGTGGGTGGAGGAGTAATCGGGGAGATGAGGACCACGCGTAGGTGGAGGGATGGAATGGAGGAAAGGGGAGTGCAGGTTTTTGGTCCATGCGTGTATGGGAGAGGAGGAGGGTGGAGATTGGGCAATGTGAGTGAAGTGGTGGAGGTTGGGCTAGCTCACGGGGTGGTGGAAGGAGGTGAGGGGAAAATGGACATTGTGGTGGGGGGTGAGGGAGTGTGCAGGAAAGTGGGAGGTAGAGGAAATGAGGAGAAGGGGAAGGGTTGGGTGCATGAGGGGGATGTGTTGGGATTCGAGGGAGGAGAGGAGGTGAGTGCACACAAGTGGAGGTGAGGGAGTATGGAGAAATGAAGGTGGAAGGGGGGAGCTGGAGGTGGAGGTGGTTGGTGAAGTTTTTGGGTGAAGCAACGAGGGGTTCAGGAGAGGAGTTCATGTTGTAGTGGTGGAGATGAGGGGGTGATGTGGCACCTGGGTGGTGGATGGGTGGCCAACCACCCCCAAAAATTAATTTTGAAATTTTTTACAAAGTGGGTCTTTTCACTATAGGGAAAGGGACGGGAGGTCATGGGTTCAAACCCCCTCCTCTCCTTTTTGGATTTTTGGGCAATTTATGGGCCTTTATGGGTAGAGGAAAAGGGAGGGGGCTAAGTTTCAAATCTTAGGGCCTGTAAATGGCATGTACAGGCCTGCATACTCAGCCAAAACTCATAAATTTAATTCTCTAAAGTGCCCATGGAGGCTTGGCCCTAGTGCCCAAGAGGGGCTCAAATGCCATCCCCTTTGAATTTTTCACATGAAAATCAACTAAATTTACACCAGCTAGCAAAAATGAATGAACAACTAATATCACAACTAAACTAGGAAGAGAGCAACCATTTTGAAGGCATAAACAACATTTTTTCATGCAAAATTTCACTATAACCAACAAATGTTTTCATTTCTCTTTGAATTGCGACTGATGGGGTTACTTGGATCTATGTATGAAGGCTAGTGCATGGTCATGGATGGATGCCCAATGAAAACCTACACTGCTTCCTGGATTCCCTCCTCTTCCATTAGAGACCTCTTACAGAGCTCCCTCTCCCCTTGGCCAAAATGCCAAAATGACTTGAGAGAGGGGAGAGGGGGGGGTGTTTGTATTTTCTAATTTTTCAAAAAAAACAAATTCCCCAATATTGCATGAGGAGGTTGTGTGTCCTCCCTTTGATTTTCCAAAAAATTCTAAATTTCTTATAATTTTTTCCCCATTATTTTGTAATATTTCTCAAAAATCATGCAAGTCAAAGTTTGACTTTGACTTTGACCTTGTTGTTGTTGACTTATCCCCAAAATGTTTGTCGGGTGAGATAGAGTTGGAATTGGACACATGGAACATCATTTGAAAGGTATTGATGATACCTTCAAGAATATTCCATCACCAATCTGAAATAATGCAACCTCAACCCTGAATTTTGGCACGGAACAATGGCTGCTTAAAACCCCTAACTTGTTGGTGGACCCACATGACACCCAATCTTGTGAGAGGCGCCAAATATCCATACAATATCCAATCGAGGAAAATGAGGTACCATCAGAAAGGTAGAAACAATTAATTCGACGAGGGGGCCATAGATTTGTTTTCTAGGGTCACCAATGGATGCTTTAGCTGTCATGAAACCCTGATATGCGAGTTGGTTGCCCCCCTTTGCCTGAAATAATTAACCAACTTGTGACAGATCTAACCAGGCCATCCGAGGTCATAATGAGGCAAATGAGGATCCTTTGGAAATGTATTTTGAGTCTATTGCAGTGTGGCATTGATGAATATCTGATTTAAAACTCTTTACCAACAAGTTTTAAACCCCAAAGCATTGCAACCAATCTAGTGTCTGAAATTGGTCATGAACTTGAGAAAGCTTGTTCTTACGAACCGAGGGTCGAAACAAAGCATGGGATATAAAGATGGAACAATATCACACTTCCATACACCATGTTTGGGTTTGATTTTCCTTTTGAAACAAGAATCTGAAAATAATCATACCAAGAAGTCACAGCTATTGGTTTTGTCCATTCAGGTGACGCTAACTTTACGTCCTCCATAGAGGGTCATACGACCTCGGAATCAGGCTCATTATAGCCCATTTGAAATATTTTCCCGATCCATACAATATGGAAGAATTTTATTTCCTGAATTGTGACCATAATTCATCTTATCCTTTGTGAAAGGACCCCATCTGCAAGGGACCCGCCTAGTGACAAGCGAAGGGGACCAACATTAAAATTCTTGAAAATTGTATGCTTAGCTCATAAATCTGAACTAAAAAGTATTGACATGAGAATTTATCATGTGGGAGGGTTCACAACCCTATGAAGTTAGCCAAATGATATATTTTCAAGGGCATAGGCCACAGTAACTATGACCCCCGCCAATGTCTTCTACTGGAACCATAACACAATGAGATGCTTGTGGAGGAATGAAAGTGTAAAACACCATGTTGAGCCTAGAGCATATTTTTGGGTAATCATTCTTATATTTGGAGGGGACATTCCTTCCAAAGCATGTAGAACAATGGGATCACCCAAGTGTCAGGCGGGAATAATCGAAAATTATACTTTCAAAGTGACTGATGTGGTGATTTTTTTTGTTTTTTGGGGGGGATCCAACTGTAGTATAAGGACTAGGTGTTGGGAAGCATGGTCATGGATTATTAGGAAAATTTATTTTTTTGGAGTCCACAGAACCGTGGTCCTTGGACGAGAAGGTAATCTACCATTCACGGGAAGCTTTCCTTTTTAATTATCCATGGGATCGCTTTTGGTACCTTCCACCCCTTGCGGAGTGGTCTTAGGGGCCCGACTCCTAGTTTCTACAACAAAGATTCTGAAAGAAAGAGGATCATCATCATAGGGAATAGAGTCTTCCATGTTAACTTGGTCATTTTGGGAAGGGGAAGAAACCTTGTTTTTCACTAGAGGTAGAGGGGATTTTCCAGTTTTAGACAATTCCAGGTGATGTGTATATGAGTAACAATATGCGTGATCATGGAAGTCTTGAAAAAAGTGTCACCAATCCACTTCATCAACATGTTGCCTAGGAGGAGGAGTAGGAGGAAAAGGAGGCCTTGACCTCGCAAGAGCAGTAAAAAACAAGTCATGCATCTTTTGATTAAAGGAAAACATTTGGTTGTTCATGTTCATTAACAACTTAAGTGTTTCATAACTTTCCCTTTCTTCAATCCTCGAAGTTTGGGTAGGTGGAGGTTCATACCGAGGACCCTTGTTTCAAGGTGCCTCATTCCTAGACCTCTCGTTAAAATGGGGTTTCGCTAAAGGTGAGGGAATCATACCAGATCCCTCCATGTTTCTCTCAATTTCTAGGGTACTAGCATTGGACGCATCTAAAGTTTGTATTGATTTATATTTCAATATATACTTTATCTTCAGATTCATAGCGGTCATGTAGTAATGGAAACATTTTTTCCCAAATGGTTGGGATGTAGTTGGGATCCTATTCAAGGTCGAGGTAAAGCATTGATTAAATTTTTGAATTTGCTGCCCCTCATGGATGGAGATGGTTGTGAAATCCCTGAGTAGAGAAGCCACATCATCTGCCCCTTGGAAATTTTTATTGAATTCTTAGATCATAGTGTCCCAATCTAGGATACTATCATTGGGAAGCAAGTGATACCACCTCATTGCTTCATCCTCAAAGGTTATTACAAAAATTCTAACGATGACATCAAGAATTGTTATGTCCATGAGTGGTAATGCATCATAGAATTTTTGTATATGTTCCTTGACACTCAATGTACCAGTTCCACTAAACATAGGAAGCCTATTTGGGGAATCTGTAGGTATGTCATGAAGAGGCAGGGTCAACCTCAAAGGAGTCTCATATTTCCAAGGCATTTCCATTGGAATAACTATGGGAGGGACAACAACATATCTTGGAACGATGAGAGGAACAACCAGATGATTAGTAACTATTGTTGGATTGACTAAATATTGATTTAGTAAGGGGATTTTAATAGGAGAAGAGGAAGAGGGTGACTCAGCTCATGCAGCAGGTGTAACTATTTTCCCTAGTTTCCTAGGTGTATGTGTCTAACTACTTGTTTTCTTTCGCGAACTTTGACTTCTTGTATTTATGGGGGACATTGTTTCCTAGTAGTAGGATACTTCCACCCTTCCATAAGTACTTTGAGTACAATAGATGTATCAAACCGAAAATCCTATTCTTTCTAACATGAGATAAATTAACCCAATTATAAACAAAGCTTTGTTTTCGTTATTCTTGAAGTGGAAGGTAAAGTATGACATATTTGTAACTTCTCACATGAGTTTAAACAATTAAAATCAGACAATGAAAAGGTAAAAGGAAAGGAAAACTCGATGGCATTTTATGACTCCCAGATGCAAGGGAATTGAAAGGGAACATAACTATGACAAGTACCAAAGAAAATCCAAAGGGCCACGAAAATACGTTGCCACAAAATTTTGTCAACAAGTGGGGAAAAGGACCGCAAAGAATTTGGGTCCATTGCTTAGTAAAAGTTTGGGATATAATCAAAAGCAAAGAGGTTTTCAAGTTCCCCAGTATGGTCTCCAAAAAAGGGGACGTGTTATACGAAAAAATTGTCTATTTGGATAGATCTGACCTATCCAGTTGTGAAGCTAGTTACAACCTTTTTGATAGCTTAACACGAGGAAGAGACTAACCGCACCTCATATGGTTCTTCTCTTGTGGAGGTAATGAAGGGGAAAAGGATAGGTGAAATACTTACAAGAAGTCTTTCTTAGGACCACCCACCCTAGGTGTTGTCCTTCCTTAGCTTCCTCAATGGCCAAAATGGCATGGGGGATGAAAATTATGGATGATAGGATGAAAATAAGCTCACTGATTTTTTGGAAAATCAACTAAATAAAGTGAACAATGAGTTTTCCGCTTCCTTAAAGCATTGGAAAATGGCAGATAATGGGTTCCCAGGGTAAACAGGTGTCTTGGACAATTAACCAATGCATGCCTCAAGTGAAAGAGTTCAAAACAAGGGTGAAGCATGAGCTTAAAAGCTATAGCCAAGTCCTTTTATATGGTTGTAAATTGTGAACAACAAGTTGTTCGAAGCTTTTAAGATAGACAAACAAGCCCAGAATGGCTTGATACCCCCCGAGGTGACCTGGGAAGTGATCCTGTAAGATTTCCAAATTAAAAAAGGGGGCTATAAAAGGAGATGAATAGCCTCTTCACAAGATATTATAACTATGTTTGGGATAATATTTACAACTTCAATTTTTGGCTCATGGGTGAAGGGTGGACCGACGAAAGGTTGACATTAAAAGTATTTATTGGTGAAGTTTTAGTTTTTAACACATCCTTTGGCCACCACATTGTTTTGAAGGTTACCCTGATTAGGAAAACACATCCCAAAACTATTTCAACCAATATAAGAAGAGTAATATTAGCAGACCACGGTGTTTAGGTTGAAGAGTGCCCCATGTAGTTCAGAGAAGTAGGTATTAGCCACTTCTTGTCACTAGCACTTTTGGGCTCTTAAAGCCGCTTGGATGGAAGAATGATACCTGTGAAAAGTAAGAGGCCCAGGACCCCTCTAAAGGGAATTTTAGTTGATCTTACACAAGGAGAGTAGTACTCAAACCAAGATAAGCTATTCAACTCCTTGAGCATGTGGTACTGAGGAAATACCACTCGATTTATACTAACTAAACAAATTTCGAGGGGCTCCTGATGAAGACTCCCTGGCTTTAACTTTTCGTATCCTACAAAATTGAAATTTATTGAAATGAAAAACCAAGCCATCTATGTGGTGAGGTCACGTCTTGCTTTCAAAAGTGTTCCTTGTGGTCACTGAATTTGAATTCTATCTAAAACTATATACAAAAAATAAGTAAATAAGTATGTGACATATATGTCATGGCTAAATAATATGTATATGTATGTAGCTAAATAGTATAAGTTTTGTTTTGAGTGTATCGGGAAGACCCCTAAATTGTTTTCAAGTGTTTTGTGGCTTTTTGAGTGTATTTATCTTGTCGATTTTTGTATGTCACCTTTAGCGGCAACCACCTATAGATTAGGGAATGAAAAATTATACAATGAAAATATGAAAACATTGGTTAATCACAAGTAAGCGATTACACCATTCAACCCAAAGGAACGGGTTGAGGATCTTTGCAAGTGCCAAGGCCACCATGTGTAGGAAATCCCCAACTGATCCCTTGTATGGCGATTGAAAGTTTACTATTTGAAATTTTGAAATAGTGATGATTATCTATGCAAGTATAGATCATATTTTGTGAACATAAATTCACAAGTAAACTACTCAAACCATCTACACAAACAAAGGATGTCAACATGGGTATGTGTGCCAAAACATCTGGTATGAGTGAAAGTGAATATGTGAGTGATTGGGTAGATTTACCGATCAAATTGGATGTTTTTATTTGCTGTCTTGTTGGATCCTTTGCCTCAAATAGGTGTTTAGGTGGTCCTCAAATGCTTAGGATAAGTAGAGTAGGTGAACGGTTATGTCCTTGCAGGAAAACAATGAAATTTTAGTATTAATATATGGAAAAAAATGAATTAAATGTAACAAAAATATGCACATAAAAGATATATACCATCCAACTAACATGGGTGTCCTGTGGGGGAAAATTGACCAAAATGATGAATTTTCCTATTTGGGATAGCAAGGTTAATGGTAGGAAAACATAACAAAAATATACATGAACGAAAAGAGGAAGAAATAAAGTATGAACATCCAAGTAAGAGGCTTATTTGAGGGCTCTCCTAAGGGGCCCTAGGACTCCCAGCCACTAGATAAGGCTGAAAAAACTAAGTGCTTAAGAAAACATGCACTAAAACACATCAAACAAGTTAAACCAAGTTGTTAGTAAATGAAAGAAATCAAGTTAAACCCAAGGAAGCAACAACAAACACCTAGCTAACCAATCCCTCTTGGAGATAGCTAACATAACAAGAATTTACTTTTACCCCTCAACCCTTAACCAATAAGTGACACATCCAACAACTAAAATCTAACATGTATCACACACACAAAGAGTCTTGGAAAATTGTAGCAGAGATTTGTTACTATATTCATCCTCCCTTTTTAGAATGCCAATCCTCTTATTTATAAAGGATAGGTGAAGGCTTAGGGTTAGGTCACAAGACACTTGTCACTTTTGGAAAAGTGACAAGTGGACCAACCCTAAAGTATTTTTGTCTTTTTACCAAAAAGTAATCATATCCAAACGGTATCTTATCCAAAAGGGATCTTATCCTAAAGAGAACCTTATCCAAAAAAGGAATCAAATCATATTTGATTTGACCCTTTAATTACAATGTATACATGCCAAAAAACAAACTTATGCGAGACTACATATTACAAAAAGTCATTTTTCATAAAATGACAAAAATTGATATGCCACATCATCATTTTCCTTGGGATTTGTGCCACTCCAAAGGCTCTTTGTTTTCTTCCATGTTTTGCAGCTGTAGATAAGGTGGTTTAGAACAACTCTAGGCCATCCATGGCTGTCGGATTCGTCGGGGTCAAGCCCCAAAGTGTGGGGAAATTGTTGATATGATAATAAGGGAAAGGGGAATACGAGATTTGGTCATTGTATGTAAGGAAATGACCACTATTAAGGAAATTTTCAGACCTTATTATGCCCCCCCTTTTCTGAATAAAAGTTTCCCTGTGAGTTGGTTGAAGCATGGCTTCGATTTGGGCTTGTTTCGGTGAGGGACTGAACCTTGATAGGTTCTTAACCTATACCAAATAGTGAAAAAAATGTTCTTTATTGTTCCCATGATGTATCTCTATCCACTACCTTTTCGATGTCTTTCCTTTGGCACAAATCTAACTCTGGATGAGTAAGATATGGCCCCGGAAAGGTACGCGAGAAGGAGATGGTCAAGAGATCAATCAAGGAAAATTTGAAATTGGGGAAAAGTTTTGGGCTGGACACCAGAATTGACAGAATTCTACAGGCCTGCATACGTGTAGCTGAAATGGGTTTTTCTCATCCAACCCAATTTTCCCTCGGAGACCCCCAATTAGGCCTCCTTCCGACGTATGCTTATCGAGCCAATAATGAGTCCATGTCACTGAAATTTTGGGCTGAATTTACGGAGGTGAATGCCATAAGTGCATTCCTGACTTCACCATAGTCATTTCGACTATTCATGGGAGAAAATTGGCCTCCATATGGTGAAATTATGCAATTAAAATGTCTACTTACCCTTAGGAGGGGGATTTAATTTTAAATATATAGTTTTAAACATATAAATAAAATTTATTTAAAAAATTATTAATTTTATTATAAATTTAAACAAAATTCTATTTTTAATATATATATATATATATAAAATAAAATTTTAAAAAACAATAAAATCCAAAATTTAAAACTAAATTAAACTCGTATGAAACTTCACATAATAAAATTAAAATTTGATTTAAAATTAAATTAAATAAAAAATTAAACCCCCCTGGGTGGCACCTATGGTTGCCCATATGACCAGTTTGAAACCAATATGAACCCATGGGGTATGGAGGAGGTGGCAGGAGGGAGGAGAAGGAGAGGAGCTGGGAAACACAGGGGTTTTGGAGGTCTGGGTTTGGGGGATGAGGGAAGGCAGAGGTGGAGGACGAGGAGGGTGGAGGAGAAAGGCAGGAGCTGAGGACCGCACACAGGTGGAGGGATGGAGTGGAGGAAATGGGAGTGTAGGGTTTTGGTGTTTGCACGTATGGGAGAGGAGGAGGGTGGAGGTTGGGCAACACAGAGTGAAGAGGTGGAGGTTGGCTTGGCTTGTGCGATGGTGCGAGGAGCTGAGAGGAAAATGGAAAGTGTGGTGGGGGATGAGGGAGCATGTAGGAAGGTGGGAGGTGGAGGAAATGGGGAGAAGGGGATGGTCTGGGCACGCGAGGGGGATGTTTTGGGAGCTAAGGGAGGAAAGGAGGTGAGTGCGTGTAGATGGAGGTGATCGAATATGGAGAAATGGAGGTGGAAGGGGTGAGCGAGAGGTTGAGGTGGTTGGTGAAGTTGCTCGGTGAAGAAGCAAGGGGTTCAGGAGAGGGGGTCGGGCTACAGTGGTGGAGATGAGGGGGTGGTGGATGGGTGGCCAACCACCCCCAAAAATTAATTTTGAAATTTTTGACAAAGTGGGTTTTTCACTGTGGGGAAAGGGACGGGAAGTCATGGGTTCAAACCCCCTCCCCTCCTTTTTGGATTTTTGGGCCATTTATGGGCCTTTATGGGAAGAGGAAAAGGGAGGAGGATGGGTTTCAAATCCCAGTTCCCGCAAATGGCATGTACAAGCCTGCATACTCAACGAAAAGTCATAAATTTAATTCTATAAAGGGGCCATGGAGACTTGGCCTGGTGCCCAAGAGTGGTTAGAATCCCCTCCCCTTTGAATTTTTCACATGAAAATAAAACAAATTCACACCAGCCAACAAACATGAACCAAAATCTAATATCACAACTGAACCAGAAAGAGAACAACCATTTTGAAGGCAGAAACAACATTGTTTCAAGCAAAATTTCACCATAACCAATTTTTTTTTTCTTTCTCTTTGAATTGGGACTGATGGGGTTACCTGGCTCTGTGTCTGAAGTCTGGAACATGGTCATGGTTGGATTCCCAATGAAAACCTATGTTTATTCCTGGATTCCCTCCTCTACCATTGGAGACCTGTTGCAGAGCTCCCTCTCCCCTTGGCCAAAATTCCAAAATGATTTGAGAGAGGGCAGAGGGGGGATTTTGTATTTTCCAATTTTTCAAAAAAATCAAATTCCCCAATATTTCATGAGGAGGTTGTGTGTCCTCTCTTTGATTTTCCAAAAAATTATGAATTTTTTATAATTTTTTCCCCATTTTAATATTTATTGAAAATCGTGCAAGTCAAAGTTTGACTTTCACTTTGACTTTGACCTTGCTGTTGTTGACTTAGCCCCAAAAAGGTTTCTAGGTGAGACAGAGTCAGAATTGGACGCAGGGAACATAATTGGAAAGGTATCGACGAGCCTGTATATAATATGTCATCACCAATATGAAATAATTCCACCTCAACCGTCAATTTTGGCCTGGAACAATGGCTACTTAAAACCCCTCACTTGTTGGTGGGCCGACATGGAACCCAATCTTGCGAAAGGCACCAAATCGCCATAGGATATCCAATCGAGGAAAATGAGGTACCTTCAGAAAGGTATCGATTATTAATTCGATGCAGTGGCCATATATTTATGTGATGGGGTAATTAATGGTTTTTTTTAGCTATCATGAAACCCTGCTACGCGAGTTGGTTTTCCCCCTTTGCCCGAAATAATTAACCAACCTTTGACAACTCTAACCGAGCCATCCGAGGATGGAATGAGGAAAATGAGGAGCCGTTGGAAAGGTATTTGAGTCTAATACAATGTGAAATTGTTGAATATCTTATTTAAAACTCTTTACTAACAATTGTTAAACCCCAAATCACCTCCACCAATCTAGTGTCTGAAATTGGTCATGAACTTGTGAAAGCTCGATATTACCAACCGAGGATCGAAACCAAGCATGAGATATACTGTTAGAAAGGTATCAAAATTAGATACACCATTTATGGGTTTTATTTTCCTTTTGAAACAATAATATGAACAAAATCAAACCATGAAATCACAACTATTGGTTTTGGCCATTCGAGTGATGTTAACTTTGTGTCCTCCGTATGAGGTCATACGAACTCGGAATTAGGCTCATGATAACCTGTTGAAAATATTGTATTGATACCTAAAATATGGCATCATTTTATTTCCTAAATTATGACCAGAATTCATCTTATCCTTTTTAAAAGGACCGGTTCCATAAGGGACGCTCCTAGTGACAAGCGAAGGGGGCCAACATTAAAATTCTTGCAAATTGCATGCTTAGCTCATAAATATGAACTAAACAGTATTGAAATGAAGAGTTATCATGTGGGATGGCTCAAATTCCTATGAAGGTATCCAAATAATACTCTTTCAAGGGAAGAGGCCATAATAACTACGACCCCTTCCACTGTCTTCAATTGGAACCATAGCACAACAGGACGCTTGTGGAGGAAGGAAAGTGTAAAACACCATGTTGACCCAGAGCATATTTTTGGGTCAACAGGGAAGATGAAGAAGATAATATATAAGTATAAGAGAAATAACATCAAGTACCTCCAAATACACCTATAAAATGAATATAGAAGAATCATCCCTCAGAACAGATTATCGAGAACAAAGATGCAGGAATTGAGACTAGAAGAAGAACCCATTCACCAGAACAACTGCACCTAGAACTCTTGTCTTCAATTGAAACAAACAAATTTAAAGAAGAAAACAAGGATGGATTATGGAGAATGACCATGGATGAAGAGTTGGATGAGATAGATAAGAATGATACTTGGGAATTGGTTCCAAGACCAAGGTATAAGAATATGATCAGCACAAAGTGGGTCTTCAGAAATAATTGAATGAATATGGACAATTTTCTAGGAACAAATCTATATTGGTATGTAAAGGACATGTGCAGGTTGAATGTATCAACTTTGAAGAGATGATTTCCCCATTTTCTAGAATGGAATCAATCAAATTGATCCTAGCTTATGAATTCTCGAAGAATATTAAAGTGTATCAGATGGACGTGAAATCAACCTTTCTGAATGGGGAACTAGAAGAAGAATTCTACATTGAGCAACCAGAAGAATTTCAGTTGTCGGAGAAAAAAATATTATGTGTGTAGGTTGAATAAGGCCCCGTATGGTCTAAAATAGCCCCCCATAGCATGGTATTCTAGATTGGATAGATTTCTACAACAGTAAGGGTTCAGAAAAGGAAATGTAGACATCAATCTCTACATCAAGGTAACTCAAGATAGTATTTTATTAATTGAAGTTTATGTTGATGATATTATTTTTGGAGGTGATGATGACAGGTTGAGACAGAAATTTGCAAAGGACATGCAAAATGAATTTGAAATGGAATTACTTGGAGAACTATCCTTCTTTTTGAGTCTTTAGATATGTCAAGGAAATAAGGAATTTTTATTTCTCAAACAAAGTAAATCAGAGAAATTCCAAAGAGGTTCGGAATGGAATATTGTAAACCAATAAATAATCCTATGAAAACTAGTTGCAAGTTAAGAAAAGATGATGATTCAAAGTCTACAGATCAGAGGAAGTATAGGTCAATGATTGGAAGCTTAATTTATGTTACATCATCCAGACCAGATTAATGTAGGAAGTTGGACAAGTGGAACGATTTCAAGCAACACCAAAATAATCACATGTTCTTGAAGTAAAGTGGATATTCAGATATCTCAAGGGTACATAAGAGTTTGCATTATGGTATCAAAGGATTTATCACTTATTTCCTACACAAATGAAAATTGGGTAGGTTGCATTGATGACTAAAGAAGCACAAGAGGAAAAGCATTCTACATGGGTGAGTGTTCGGTATCTTGGCTAAGAAAGAAACAATCATCAATATCATTGTCTACAACCGAAGCATGGTATATTGCAACACCAACATGTTGTACACAGGTTCTATGGATGAAACAAACTATGACAGATATACAAGTTGAGTATGATGAGCCCATTCCAATATATTATGATAATACAAACTCCATCAATATCTCAAAGAATCTAGTGATGCACTCCAAGATGAAGAAAATTCCAATAAAGTATCACTTTCTATGGGAACATGTTGTAGAGAAGAACATCAGAGTTGAATATGTGGGAACAAAAGAACAAGTTGCATATATATTTACAAAACCGCTTCCAAGGGAAGCGTTTGAGTATGTTTGATAGAAAATCAGATTAATTTCTACTCCAAATGAATGTTTTTGAATTATTATCTTATATTTATTATATCTACATGAGAAAGCACCATAAAGAGGAAAATTTAGGTTGGGGGAGTAGTTTCAAGAATATTTCATTCAGGGGGACCAACCCCAAGAAAAATTCAGTTAAGGGAGCATCCTCGACTAGCAGTTTCCTTTTCCATTGATGTCAAAGGTGGAGAGATTCATCACATGCATGGATGGATATTTAGATGCTTGGAGAGAGAGAACATAGGCATGTTTATAGGGGGAGAGATGGTCACAAGGGGAGCATGATAAATATGACTTCAATATTGCATCAGTGTCTTTCCATCAATGCCAAAGGGGGAGATTGTTGATTAATTTGTTTGTTTGTCATTGATCTCAACCCTTGAATCAAATTTGGTAGAAAATTTTGATAACCCCAATGGTATGGTTAAGGGACCTAAGCTTGTTTGATGTATAATGGTATGAAGGTTAGTATATTTGCAGGTAAGACTATTCTATATGGATAGTACATGTCATTATGTTTTCGATGATATGTGGAATGTCATATAAATCCTCACATTTAGAGAGTTATGGACTTGTGAAGTTGGATAACCCTCATGAGTTATCTAGAAGGTCAAAGAAGTTAAATTATTATAGAATCTCCTAGAAGAAGTTGACTAGTCAAAGTGGGTGAAATTAGGAGTTAACCACGGGTTAAGTTGTTGTAATCAGAAAATAATTAAAAATAATTTAGTTGCAACTAGAAGTGGAGAGTTTACTATTTGTGGTTAAAGTGGTTATAAGTGGACAAGTGGTTAGAAGTGGGTTATCCCTAAAAGAAGGAAACTGGGTTAAGTTGGTTAGAAGGTAACCCCTTGAGGAAGCTACATGGAAGTATAAATAACAGAGAAAGGCTCTCCTATTATAACATATTGAGAAAACTGAATATCTATTATTATGTAAGGTTTATTGCAGGTACTCGTTGATACATATGAAGTTACACAAGTCATAGGTAGCATGAAGGGTTGACGGTAAAAGTTTAGGAATTGCAAAAAGTACTAAAAAAAAAACCTACTTTTTGAGTTGTACGGAGGATTTAGTGGAGAAGGGCGTGTACGTATGTGGGCTAGTAGTATAGTAGGGTGTGTACATGTGGGAAAGGACATGAAAAATTATTATTTCTATGATTAGTTGGATTTTGTTTTCTACATGATAAATGGTTATGGGGGTTTGAGGATTTTACCTAGAGAGGCTATTGGTTGTATGACACTTACTATATAAGCCAGATCTACAAAAATATAGAGCTGGTTTATTTGATATCTATCATTAGTACATCTTGTTAGTGTTGAGGCAAATCTTGTATTTCTTGGCATATGGTTAAGGGTTTCTGTGGTACATGGTTGAGAGCTTGTAGTTGTGGAGTGGCTGTGAATTTTTTGATGTAGTGTGAGGTTGTATATCAATGAGGGTTTGATTTCTAGTCCATTTGAGGGTTATTACACGTGTTCATGATTATACACACATGTATGGAACATGGCTAGAGAAATATATGTGCACTTGGTTAAGGGATATGTATGAGGATGTATGCATAGGGAACATCTACTGTTTGAACACAATGCCAGGATGCAAGTTAATGTGACAGAGGTAGAAAAGGGTCAGATTTTTTCAGGAACGTGAAAACCCTAGTTTTCATAAGGACTACACAGGCTGCAGCATAGACAAGTCACATACATATGCAAGCTGCAACACAAACAGGTCGCGTACATGTGGATTTTTGTTTTTACAGGAAGGTTATAGGTATAGGTTGATCACATGATACTGGTATAGGTTGGTTACAGGTTGTTGGCACATATTTCTACATGTTGCAGTGGTATATCTCATAGTGATAGTGTGTTAGTGGTTTCAACATTTCACTTATATTTCAAGGTGACAAGATGGGGAAAGGATAGGTGTTTGTAGCCACCTTCCATTTGTAGTCAAAGAACATAGGAGGTTGTATCCTCCTTCTGGTTGTAGCTAGATAATTGGGGAGTTATAGCTTCCATCAGGTTGCAGCGAAAATATAGGGGGTGGGAGCCTCCTTCTAGTTGCAGTTGGAGAACAAAGGAAGTTGGTGCTTCTAATAAATGTAATTCTTAAATACATATAACAAAAATCATTCTGTGGTTTTCTTCTACATTGGTTTTCCACGCAAAAATATTGTTGTACTATGTATGTGTATGATTGTTCATTGTTCAATGTTTATTTTCTATGCACTTATTGGATGATAATTGTGTATTGATCATAAAGATAGATAACACTTCAAATTGTGGTTAAAAGGATTAAAATGATCTATTATTGATTCAATCCCCCCTCTCAGTAATCCAATAATTATGTAGATCAAAATATTTCTCAATTTGGTTCACCTAGGTGAATATCTATGTTCCATCAAAATTCCTTAATTCAACATTGGGAAGGTTCACTCGTTTTGGAGACCCTCCATAAGTAACTCCAATATTGGAGTTAAATCCCCTTGGAAAATTCTTATTATTGGAAATCTTTTCAACTTGAAAACTACCTTTATTTTCATGAGTCCCTCTAGAAACCTTATCAATTTTAGGTAACTTCCCAATTAAGGCTTCCATAATCTTCTCTTTCTCTTCCTTATTTTCCATCTTAATTTTCATTTCATTCTTATTTTCATCCTTTTTTTTATTTGATCTTCCAATTATATTTTAAGGTATTCATGATAATTTTTTAAATCCACTTGTTTTAACATACTAATACTCATTTCATCAACTTAGTTCTTTAATTGGGTTATCCTGTTTTCAACACATTCATTTTCTTCAGAACTCATGATTGATTTTTTATGGGGAGTACCAATATAATTTCTTACAGAATCCTTTTCCATGTGAAAAAATAATATTTTTCCTCTTTTTCCTCTTTATCACAAATTTTGAATCACCAAAAATAGATATTCCAATAAAAATTTATGCCAATTTTAAGTTGTGTACCTTTCAAACCCTTAATTTGGAGTATGACTAGATGGATGACCTTTGTCCTAATATATATTTGAACTTTGAACCCTTACAAGTCTGAGATTTTGTCCTGTAGTAATTTGATATGAATTCTTAAAATATGGAAAATTTCACAGTCTGAACCTTCACTAATAAAAAGTTATAGCAAAAATACCAAAATGTCTCATTTAAGACTAATTTCAGTATTAGTAAACAACTCCAACTTCCACAAGA
>ML778053.1:393224-458155 GCA_009831015.1 Picea engelmannii | reverse complement strand
ATATATATATATATATATATATATATATATATATATATATATATATATATATATATATATATATATATATATATATATATATATATATATATATATATATATATATATATATATATATACACACACACACACACACACACACATGTGATTCACTATGTCTCATAAGGATTCTGAAAATTCCAAATTTGAAAACTTCACGAAAAAATTTACAACAAAAATGGCAAGCCGACTCATTTAAAACCAATTTTAGGTTTAGTCACAAGCCTTGTATTCCATGGACTATATATCCAAACATATAGTAAACATAATCTGAAATTTGGTCCACCTACTAGGAGATGTCTTCTCAGTATCATTTTTTATTTTTATTTTCTGAAACCTCCCTCAAAAAACAATTGTACTGAAAATCATACGATGACACGTTTAAAACTAAATTCCAAATGAGTAAAAAACCCTATCTTCCATAGGCTATATCACCAAAATTAATGACCAAGAACCTAAATTTTTTAAAAGAGGTAACTTGATATGTCTCCTCATTAACCTCTAAATTTGATTGTCTGAATAGTCCCAGAAAAAAATTATAGTTAAAATTCCAACATGACTCGCTTGAAGAAGAAAAACCATAGGATCAATGCTCGGATACCAAATGTTATGATCCAATGCCTTAAAATTGATAAAAATTCAATGAATAAAATACACTTCGAGGGGAAAACAACCTTTAACAATATATCTAATTTAGAATACAATATGAGATTAGATAGGATGATTCTAAGACTAGGTCTCCTTCATATATATATAGGGAACAAAGGGTACAATTATAATGAAAGGGTACAATGAAGGGTTCTAGTCTTCATACAAATATAACACTAGAAATGTAATAGTTCAGTATCTATGACTTAATAAGGGGTTTTAAACATAACATGGGGCTTTGTCTAGGGATAAACATATTTAAACACATTGTTTTTTGTTATTTCATTTTTTTTAAATTTATTACATGTATTCGTGCATTTAGGGGTGCCTCAACAAATCATGTATGGTGCTATTGTACATCCTTAGCACACTAAATTGTTATAACATGTGCCTCAATCCCAATGTGCTGACATGGTATAAGAAACACAACTTTATTATGCATTTGTTCATATGATCACACTGGTTTCTATGCATCAATGTATAGAACCATTGATGGTGCATTGTAAAAAACCATGTGCATGGGAGATGGTGTAGTGAATTTAAATGAGAGAATTGATGTGTTTTTCTCATTATATTGCACCAAATTTAAAATTCAATATTGAATGAATATTATGAATGTCAATTTATTACATATTGCATCTATATCTATATTTTACTAATGAGCTTTGTATGTGAATTAGAGATGACCACAACATCAACAATCAAATCATTTTAACTTTGTATGTGTTTGGAATTCCTAGGAAAGGGAGAGGGATATGTTTCCTCTTATTATTACTATTTAGTCTCATATATTTTTTAGGGATGTTAACCTCCTCATATTTTTATAGGAGGATAAATACCTCAAGGGGAACACTAATTTATTGTGCCAACTGATCCATTATGAGGATCATGTTAGAAAAATATTTTGAAAAATGAGATATTTTAATTAAATTAATAAATTTAACAAATATTATAATAAAAAAATTATCAACTTAAAAATACAATAAATTATTATGACTAGTTGTATCCTTTTAACATCTCATTTGGAATCCCTAATCCCTATCACTAATTAACTAACTACTTAACTCTAACTAGCTAACTTTAATAATCTCTATTCCCTATAGAACTAAAACTAAAAAACCCCAAAACTCTCGATGATCAACAAATATTAAGAATTACTATATTATTATTATTAACAATTGCAACCATCAAGAGATAATATTTTTGTCCATGCATTAAAAAAGAGGTGGTTGATTATATATCTTGATGTCTAGAATATAAAAAGGTAAAGGATAAGCATAGACACCCATATAGATTTATACAACCATTTCCCATTCCAGAATTGAAATGGGAAGTAGTGACAATTAATTTTATCACCAAGCTTCCCAAAATAGTGAAACAACATGATTCCTTCATGGTGGTGGTGTATAAGCTAACTAAAATTACTCATTTTTTTCCAGTGCAATTAAATCGCAATGTATCTAACATTGTAGATATTTTCATAAAACAAATTGTTAGGCTACATGGTTTGCCTAAGGAAATTGTTTCTGACAGAGATCCCAAGTTTACATCAAATTTTTGGAGGGGATTGTTTAAAGTATTTGGGCCAAATTTGAATTTTAGCACAACGTATCACCCCGAATCAAATGAGAACATTGAGAGGGCCAATCAACTAGTTAAATATATGATAAGGATGTATGTGATGGATAAACCATCAAAATAGGAAGATTATTTATATTTGTTTGATTTTTCTTATAATAATGGGTATCAAACATCTTTAAAGATGATCCCTTTTGAAGCATTATATGGCTGAAAGTGAAATACGCTAGTGAGATGGGGCAACCCAATAGACAGAGCAATGGTCAATCCAAAATTTCTTGGAGAAATTGAAGAGTAGATGGTAAAAAGGAGAAGAATTTAAAGGTTTCTCAGGACAAAAAGAAAAGTTGTGCAGATAAAGGCAGAATGCACATAGAATTTAAAGTGGGTGAACATGTCTTCTTGAAAGTGAAGTCTAATAAGATTTCACTTAAACTAGGGAGCTTATTATTGCACGCATGCTTGCACTGACTTTATCCATGTGCATACATAATGTGTTTCATGTATCTTTGCTTAAAAAGTATGTGTCTGATGCCAATCATGTAATTGCTTGGAATGTGATTCAGGTGGATCAAGAAAGTGACTTTTGAGTTCAGTAGGTGTGCATATTGGATAGGAAAGTCAAGTTTCTCTGAAATCAATTAATAGGGTTAGTAAAGGTCCAATGGACTTGTTATGGTCCTAAATATGCACCATGGGATCATGAGTATTCCATACGAGAGGAGTACCCGCATATTTTTGGATATTTTTGAAAAAACAAATTGTACATGTATGTATAATGCACTAAGGACATTGTATAAATAAGGGAGAGGGGAATGTAATACCCCTAGGCTAAACCCCAATTGTAAATATACAATTTCTTCATAGGTTGGTGAGATAGGATGTTTTGGGCTAGAGTGCCTTGTATATATGTTTTGAGGCCAATATTCCTATGTGATTTAGGTCAGGGAGTCTATGAGATGAAAGTCCATTGAGCATAAAAATGTAATATGTAATCAAATTCGATCATATTAATAAAATACATCACTATTGCCGATCAAGTCAAACAAAAGAGTATGGGGGGATCAAAATCCTTGAGAAGGAAACGGGGATAAGGGCTTGAGAAAAGAGGCTAAGTTAACGAGGCTTAATCCAAGGAATAAAATAATGATATTCCTAAGTCCCACATCTTGTGATATGATTTTTTGCTAAGTTCCTAAGTGAGGGGAACAAATTACCAAGTGGGGGACAAGTTACTTCCTTGAGTGCCAAGTATTAAAAAGCATATGCATATATAATTCATTCCATCATTCATTCCATCATTATTTCCCAATCATTCTTCTAATCATTCACTCAATTATTCCCATCCATGATTTGTACCTTAGCTGGAGTGTGGAAGATGAAGTTGTGATTATTGAGTAAATCCTTGGTGGTTTGGGTTGAGGAAACATGTTTTCAAGCCTTTGGAGCAATTTCTCTAGGTGAGAGAATTGATGGGAATATGTTTCCCTATGTGTTTGGATAGTGGGATTTGTAAATCCCGAAGAAACCTTATGTTCCAGGTGTCATAGATCTCTAATAATTCCTATTTGGCATGTTGTTGAAGGTTTGGAAGGGAAGTGTGATAAATGAAGGATTGTTAAGCAAAGAAGGGGTACACTTCTTGGGATGGGATAGGTTGTGGGGAATGATAGACTGTGAGATGGGAAATGTTGTTGGAGTTGGCATCTAATCATGTGTCTTATTGTGTTGTTGTTCATACCTTAGTGTGGCTTAGGTAGTCATTTCCCTGGTGGAGTCATATCCCTATCTCAAGGGTGATCTAGTGTTGAGAGTGTATGAACAACAGATTCTATGGATGGGAGGATCGTTTGAGGTTTTCACACATTTGGTGATTTACAAAAAAATATAAGTTTCATTTTATATGTGTTTAGATGTTGAATATTGTGTGCATATTTATGTTAATTTTGTTTGTTGTGATTGTACTTAATTATGCATGGTTGTGAATTTTATTGTTTGTTTTGCATAATTATTGCATATGCAAGGTAGGGTAGTTAATAAATGGTATCAAAGAATAAAATTTTGTGTGGTGTGGCTCATCTTGGAGGTTGGCGTTGTTACATTGTGGTATTAGAGCAATTTTTCGGGTTTGTTGGTAACAAGGTATGTTAAATTATGGTATCAGAACTATGTATACAATGCCATGAATATATATAGTAATATTTCAAGTTGAAGGGTCAAAAATGAGCTCAAATGATACTATAGAGATTGATTCTATAAGTTATGATATTGTAGATTATATAATCTTTTTATTAACCTTACCTTGTGTTTTTTATTACTACTTTTATAAGGAAGAGAATCAATAATGAAAAATATTAATATTTATGTAATTTATTGATGTTAATTTGCATCCATCTAAAGAGAAAAGTACTTGTGCTAGTTCCAAATATATTCTTTGTATTTATTATCATCATGTGATTACAATATAATTATTCAATAATATCAACAAAAATATATATTCAATATTTATCATGAATTAGTTCTAAAATATAAATAAGTGACTAACAACATTTAATATGATAACATCATGTTGTGTTTCATATCAATTCGAATATTAGTGCATCACTCCAAGAGAAGTAGTTATCTCTATTCTTCAAATAAAAAAATATATTATGGAAATTATTTGCACCTTAGAGAAGAAAATCATATGAAGCTTCATGGACATCCAAGTGAACTATTTAGTGTATTTAGTGGATTTCATTGAAATAACAAATATTTTGAGAAGTATAAGAATGATTCTGTTAGAAATGTACATGAAGGAACTAAAGAGATTCGAAAAAAAACACCAGTTCCCTATTTTTATTTGACTTTGTTTCTATAATATTATGTTATTATTTGAGGGAATTCTAGTTACAAGAATGAACAATTTGGTTGACATATTGGAACATCAAGCATTGATTGTTCATCACACATCTCCCATGTTTATTCAGTTGATAGGTTGACTTACATATGAATATAGTCATTCAGGTGATCGACCAAGACACTACACAAGTTCGCCGAGTAGTTTACGTGCCTCTCAATTGGACACTCAACCAATAGTTGAAGATAATTGGGAGATGGATCAACTAGCCCGAAAATCGACTACAATTTGGACAAATAGACAGTGAGTTCAAGAATCCTTGTCGATCTGACTTGATAGAAATAATTTTGCAGAGTCAACTCTAATAGTCGACGATTACAGGTGGAATTTTGTTTTCAGATTCTATGGAGATCAGTTAGATATTGAAGATACAAAAAGAAGACCCATTGGGTCACTTTCATCATGGTGGTCAGGAGATCAATATCCAATATGGAATATGATGTTTTGATCACAATTCTCTTTTCTTAAGTTTTGTAACGATGTATTTAGACACCACCCTTTATCTTCGAAAATGTTTGTCATTCTTCAATTATATGTAATATTGTGTTCTTTGTTTCATGTCTTGTTCCACCCCATTCCCCAACATGGTATCAGAGATGATGGTTTAAAACCTTGACATATTATAAGAAAACCTTGTTGGGTCATATTGGTTGTGTGATTGACTCTAGGTTGATGGTTTCTTGATTTGAACTTATTGAAACAAACCATTTTTTGTCTAGATATTGAAGATGTATTTGAAGATTGATCATGTCATTCTAAATGGATGAAATTATGCAGTGTGGGCATCGGATATGGAAACCCTACTGAAGAGAAAATTATTGTGGTAGTATCCAAAAGTTACAATTTCATAACCAGTAGACGATCAAGTGAAGTTCATTGTTGATGGAAAGAAGGATGATTTTATAGGATTCATTACGACCTACGTCTCATGGGAGATTCAATTTCACCTCATTGGAATTGACTGTCATCTTAAATTTTGGAAGAGGTTGAATTCATTTTTTGAATGATTCAATGAGATACACCTCATGTAGTTGGAGAAAGAGTGGATATATCTCAATCCTCATTCCTTTGAGAGAATGGAGCAATATTTGGCATGTTTCAAAGAAATCCAATTGAAATTGGGAGAATTTGGAGAGAACTATCTAAGGAAGGATGGAAGACTCATTGATTTGGTCCTAATGAACTTAAGAACACCATTTGACATGTGTGTGTTGAATTTATGCACTAAATGGAAAGAACACAAGGAATATGGAAAGGATTATACCTTTGAATCTTTTTGTGGTATTTTGATTATTGATTAGCATATATTTCTTTAAGAATGAAATCTTGGTGGTAAACACTAGGTCCACTTTATCAAGGGAAAGGGAAATATGGATCCTAGGGATATAATATGGTTTGATGCTTCTACACAAACACTTGCATACCATGACTAGAAGCCTCATATATGGGAAGATGCACCATAATGAAGTCAAAATAGGAATACATGTTAGAACTGTGGAAATATTAGACATGTGGAGAAAGTTTTCTACAAGAAGTTAGATGACTTATTAGAGAAGGTTAAATGCCTTGAAGGATATGTGTTTGTTTTATGCTGAACCATTGATAATTTCACCTTCCAAGTCATAAATTCTTAGGCCTTACTATCCCATTCTATGAAAAATGAATGGGTAGTCTAATCTAGGTGCATTCATCACATGGCTAAGGATTCCTACATATTCATGTGGTTGGAATAATATAAGGAGAGGAAAATCTATATTGTTGCTTATTTTTCTATGGATGTTGTTTGACAAGGTGATGTTTCTTGTCGACATGGGAATATTGTCGATGTCTGTCATGTGTCAAATCTCAGTTTCAACCTAATTTTTGTTTCTCATCTAACCCAAACAAGTAAAATTCTAAAATTATGCCTAAATTGGTTCTATGTTCATGATTTAAATAAAGGTAAATAGATTTTCATCATTGGGATTCTCGACCCAACAAACAATTTGTACAAGTTCCATGACATAACTCGACCTGACCCTGAACCAATTGTAGTTGTTTCCCACACCAACGAGCGATGTTGAATTTGGAATGAGTGACTCAGACACTTGAATTTCCGAAGTCTGCAGGCACTAGCAACTCTGGTAGCCACCTGCACCCTCGACGGAACGGTCGCCCCGCTAGGACCTTCTCTTTCTCCGCGGCCTGAAGAGTCAATGCTCTTCCAACTCCCTCGGGAGTTCTTTACCCACAGTCTTCTCGGTAATATCCTCTTCGCGTATCGTGAGATCGGGTCTCGTGATATCGCGAGACTTGCAGCACTAACCTCGTGCAATCGAACCCCGAACCCCGATCCTTGATGGTCAACGGTCAACCTCGGGCTCTCGCTGCTCGCGATGCCGAACCCTTGTATTTCAAATCCCCGAGTGTCGGGGTGCCAATGCCACGTGTTATACCCCACACAGCCTCCGTGGGACCCGTCGTGACTCGGGACTTCGCTATCTCTCCGTGCTCCCTTCGACTTCGAAGATGCCGAAGTGCCGAAACCCGACTCCTCGGGATCTCGTGCCACCTGTCCCTCCTATGATCGACGGCTCCGATAAAATCAGGAATCGCCACTCGCGATTTTGACATGCATGGGATTCTTGCACCTGCCAAACCTGATTCACCGATATGCGATGGCAAATGATCCTTCTTGCGCCTGAGGGTTAACCTCCTCGCTCCTTCTCCCAGATCCAGTGATCCACGGGACTTCGTGAGTCTTCACGACAAACTCAAGTCGTCGGTTCTCTTCCTCTGTGAAGAGATCTCTTATCCACCACCTTCGTCCTGTGCGACCTCCACTGGGGTCGATTTCACAGCGAACCAAAGGAACTATCCCTCCTGAACTTTTATCAACTCGGACTCCTTCAAGGATTCTTCGAACATGCTCCCTGTGTTCGTTCCTCAACCACTTCCAAAAGTGATGAAATCTTCTGGGTCCTATGCATTCACGCTCGCAACAGTTTCAACCTTCCCTTTCTCAGACTTGCTACTGAGACTCAAATTCGACCTGCACTTTACCTGCATGGCTCAAATAACTCAACTTCACTCTGAACGAAGTGAGAGTGAAAGTTCAACTATTTAGCCTCCTCAACGCACTCTATGCAGAGGAATTCGACTGCACGCTATGCAGGAATCTCCTGGCCCAAACAGAGAAACAATTGAAACTCATTCCTTCATTCTCTCAGGTTTCGAACCTGATATGCAATCACATAAGCAGCATATAAAAGATAAGCATAGAAAGAAGAAAACATGCAAAGGCACAATATCAGCAACACACCGAGATCAAACACGTCCATGGAATTGAATCAAAACTCTTCCTATTAATTCAATAACTGTACATGGAGGTTTTCTTCACAACTCTCTGCTCTGCTCCTTTCTTCAATGCTAATGCTTGATAATATGAATTACAATGATACAAGGGAGGGTGTCTATACTCCGTTTTCCCTCTCAAAAGATAAACTGTCTAATATACAGCTACTTTCTATCTACCAGCCTTAATTGTATTAAATGCCTTCCTATCTGTAACATAATACAAGTGCACCTGGCTTTGAATGCCTTTTGTTAAACGGCGGCGCAACAATACCAAGGTAGAATTCAAAATCTGAAGTTTGCTGGCTTGTCCAGCTGTCTCTTCTTTCTTCATACGCTGGCTCGCTTGGTGAGTGTAGATACTCGCATGGATGCTCCTGCATCATACTCCTCGGCTCAAAAGATTTCATGGGATCCTGCACGGCGTGCCCATGCTTCTGTATACCTGTCTCTGTTTCCCAGCTGGCATCCTCCACTGGGTGATTCTTCCACTTCACAAGGTATTCAAAATATTGTTTCCTCCTAGTCTTCTTACCTGCATGTTTGTCCAGTATGCAATCAATCTCGGGTTTCTGTGCAACTGGTAATTGTTTCTGCCACTGGACCACTGGTTCCCCAGTTCCAGTGCCTGTTTCATCAGCCTTGTAGGGGTATAAATCCGAAATGTTAAATATCGGAGATATCCCAATGCCCTCCGGCAACTCAAGTTCATATGCATTTTCGCCAAACTTTCTCAGAATTCTGCACGGCCCAATTTTCTTCATCTTGAGCTTGTTGTACGTTCCCCTCGGGAACCTTTCCTTCCTCAGGTGCGCCAGAACCATGTCACCAACTTCAAACTGAAGTTGTATTTTCCTCTGGTTGTCTCGGCGCTTGTACTCTTGATTCGTCTTCTACAATCGTTGCTTCACCTCCGTGTGAAGTTCCCGCATTGCCTCTGCGAATTCTTCAGCCCTCGTGCTGCTAGTCTCAGCCTGTTCTGACTCCCTAAGTTCAGACACTCCTCTCGGCTGTGTCCCATACAAAATCTGAAATGGGCTCTTACCTGTACTTCGATTCATCGAATCGTTGTACGCGAACTCTGCCTGTGGTAAGATCTGATCCCAGCTGATGTGATGCTCCACCACTAGGCTCCTCAACAGATCCCCTAAGATTTTGTTGACCACTTTCGTCTGCCCATCTGTCTGCGGATGGTAAGCAGAACTGAATGTCAAGTCAGTCCCCAGCTTCTTCCATAGAATCCTCCAGAAGTGACCTATGAACTTCGTATCCCGATCCGAGACTATGCTTCGCGGCAATCCATGCAATCGCACGATCTCTTTGAAAAATAAATTGGCGATGTGGGTAGCATCGCTCGTCTTATGAAACGGGATAAAATGTGCCATCTTTGAGAATCTTTCCACCACAACAAAAATGGAATCCATGCCTCTCTGCGTCCTCGGTAAACCCAACACGAAATCCATGCTGATGGCCTCCCATGGCCTCTCGGGTATGGGCAACGGTTGATAGAACCCTGTGTTCTGCTTTCGCCCTTTCGCGTGTTGACATATTCGACACCTGTCAACAAACTGTTTTACATCTGCCCGCATGCCTGGCCAAAAATATGATTCGCTCAGCTTGGCGAATGTTTTGTCATGCCCGAAATGACCTGCTAAGCCTCCGCTGTGCTTCTCCTTCACCAAATTCTCTCTCATAGAGCAATTTGGAATGCACAATTGATTGCCCTTGAACAGAAATCCATCCTGGATCAGGTAGTCAATCCATGGACTCCTATCCCTGAGAACTGGGTTCTCAGCTGCCTCGTATGCCTCACCAAAATCTGCGTCACCTGCATACATATCTTTTAAATTTTCAAAACCCAAGGTTTTGACTCTAAACTCCTGCAGCAACAAGCATTTCCTGCTCAAGGCATCAACCACCTTGTTTGCAGTCCCCGAAATGTGCTTGATCACGAATGTGAAGTTCTGCATATACTCTACCCATTTCGCATGCTTCTGGTTCAGCTTCTCCTGCTGACTCACGAATTACAGTGCATGATTATCACTGTACAAAACAAATTCCTTGGGTATCAAGTAATGCCTCCACTTTTTCAATGCCTGAATGATGGCATAGAACTCTTTGTCGTACGTGGAGTACTTCAATTTTGCATCATCCAGCTTCTCGTTGTAATATGCAACAGGTCTATCATCCTGACTCAAAACCCCTCCAACAGCATACCCACTGGCATCACACTTCACTTGGAAGGTTTTCTGGAAATCTGGCAGCACTAGAATTGGCTGCTCAGTTCTCTTCCGCTTCAACAAATTGAAGCTCCTCTCAGCCTCGGCTGTCCACTGGAAAACCTTATGTCGCTTCTTCACAGTATCCATCATTACAGCACTGATTCCACTGAAATTTCTAATAAATTTTCTGTAGAAGCTCGCCAAACCATGGAAGCTCCTTACCTCAAAAACATATCTCGGTGATAGCCAATTCCTTATTACATTCACCTTCTCAGGATCCATCTTCAACAAATTTGCCGAGATTACAAAACCTAGATATATGAGTTCCGTCTGCATGAAGGAACACTTCTTCAAATTGATCAGCAGCTTTTCCTGCTGCAGTCTTCTCATTACTATGGCAAAATGTCTCAAGTGTTCTTCCCTGGTTTTACTGAAAATCAGTATATCGTCCAGGTACACCACCACAAATTTTCCAATGAATTCCTGCAGGACTTCATTCATCAGCCTAATAAAAGTGTTGGGTGCATTTATCAAGCCAAACAGCATGACCAGCCATTCGTACAAACCCTCATTTGTCTTGAATGTTGTTTTCCACTCATCTCCCTCTCTCATCTGGATCTGATGATATCCACTCTTGAGATCTATCTTAGAAAAATAGTTCGCTCCACTCAGGCAATCCATCAAGTCATCCATTCTTGGTAATGGGAATCTGTACCTGATGGTGATCTTATTTATGGCCCTAGAGTCTGTACACATTCTCTAGCCTCCATCCTTCTTTGGACTCAGTACTGTCGGAACAACACATGGACTAAGACTCTCTCTCACTAGTCCTTTGTCCTGCAGATCCTTGACCTGCCTTTTGACTTCCTCATTCTCTTGAGGTGTCAACCTGTACGCTGCTTTATTCGGCAAACTTACTCCGGGTATGAGGTCAATGTGATGACTCACACTCCGCATCGGTGGCAACGAATGAGGTAGTTCATCCATGATGATATAAGCAAACTCTCCCAGTAATTGCTGAACCTCCTCCGGCAAGTCGTCCACTCTTGTGTTTGTCAGGACAATCCTCGGCTTCCTGACAACAAAGAACTGTGGATCCTCGTCCTTCTCCAACTCTGTGAGAAGTTCCTTCCCAATCATGAGAAGTATTGTGCTACTCACTTCCGGCTTCACTTCTTTATCCTTCATTGGCAGCAACGTGTGTGCTCTTCCATCCTTTTCCAAGGTATATGTGTTCATTCTCCCATCATGAACAACATGTCTATCATACTGCCATGGTCTTCCCAACAAAACATGACAGACATCCATGGGAATGACATCACACAGGGTTTCATCCCTATATTCACCCATTTTAAAATTGACCAATCATTGTTTTGTAACACGTACCTGGTGTCCTTTCTGCAACCATGTCACTTTGTAGGGACTCGGGTGTTTGTGTGTCCTCAGCTCCAATTTCTCCACCATCTCGGTCGAAACGAGATTGTCTGTGCTCCCACTATCCACTATGACCTTACATTTCCAGCCCTGGGTCTTGCAAGTCATCCGGAATAGTCGGCATCTCTGAGCTGTGTCCACCTCTTTCTCTGGTTTCAAAAGGACCTTATTCATTCCAAGTGACCTTCCGCTGTCCGCATCCTCGCTCTCAACATCACGCCTCTGCTGCGCCTCAGCGATGTGAGCTTCACTTCTATCCACCTTCCTCTCTGGACAGTCAACGGCTTTATGACCGTCTTTACCACACGTGAAACATGTGATAACTCCTCCTCGACCTCTTCCTCTACCTTGGGTACGAGGAAAGGTATTTGCGTCAGCATATCCTCCTTGCTGATCATCTTGCTGTCTCCTTGGCTCAGCATTTTTTTTCCTCTGCTGTGAGGTATCACCTCTCTCAGCTTTCCCCTGAGCTTTCTTCCAATCCTCCTTGGGCTTTTGGAATTCTTTCTGGGAAACTGCTTTGCCTCTGGGATGGCTTCAGCCTCGGCCTCGCTGACCTTGCTTGCGGCTCAGCTTCTCTTCGGATTTCAGAGCCATCTAGTACGCATCCTCAACTGTCCGGATGGTCAGCATGCTCAGCTCATCCTGAATGTCATACCTAAGACCATTCAGGTATCTCACCACCTTTTCGTCATCACTCTCCCGATGACCAGCTCGAATGTTGAGCCTGTAGAACTCCTCGGTGTACTCTTTCACCGTCATCAACTTCTGTCTCAGGTTCTGCATACGCCTGAACAGAGTGATCTGGTAATCCCTCGGAATGAACTTCGCCTTCATCTTGGCGATCATCTGATCCCAGCTTTTGATCTTCTGTTTGCCTTTAGAACGCCTGTCTTCTTGCAGCTCGTCCCACCATAAGGCTGCATGTCCCTTCAGCTTTGTGACGGCATGCCTTACCTTCTTATCCTCTTCGATGTCTTCGTAATCTAAGTAGGTGTCGAGTGCTCAGATCCAATCTAGCAACTCCTCTACATTTAGACTCCCTTCATAAGTCGGGATGTCCATCTTTGTCTTCGAGCTCATCCTGGAGATAGCTCTAATCAACCTCTCTGTTGAGGCATCCTCTGCTGAGACCTCCCCTTCATCATGTCCAGCCTCCTCTTCAACCTCAGGATCACTGAACTCTCCTATGTCGACTCCACGCCTCTGGGTGGCCTCCATATCTTTGAGTCTCGCCTTGAGATCTCGTATCTGACGTTCCATTTTTGGGTTCCCTGCTGGCCTACCCCTTCTTCGGGCCTCCCTGTCCTCACGATCAGGTGAGTGCCTCTCTCTCCTGGGTGGCATTATGTACCCGCTTCTCTCTGCTATCTGAACAAAGAGAACTTCCTCAACCTTGCTCTGATACCACTTGGTAGCCACCCGCACCCTCGATGGAACGGTCGCCCCCCCAGGACCTTCTCTTTCTCCGCGGCTCGAAGAGTCAATGCTCTTCCAACTCCCTCGGGAGTTCTTTACCCACAGTCTTCTCGGCAATCTCCTCTTCGCGTATCGTGAGATCGGGTCTCGCGATATCGCAAGACTTGCAGCACTAACCTCGTGTAATCAAACCCTGAACCCCGATCCCCGATGGTCAACAGTCAACCTCGGGCTCTCGCTACTCGTGATGTCGAACCCTTGTATTTCAAATCCCTGAGTGTCGGGGTGCCGATGCCACGTGTTATACCCCACACAGCCTCCGTGGGACCTGTCGTGACTCGGGACTTCGCTATCTCTTCTTGCTCCCTTCAACTTCGAAGACGCCGAAGTGCCGAAACCCGACTCCTCGGGATCTCGTGCCACCTGTCCCTCCTATGATCGATGGCTCCGATAAAATTGAGAATCACCACTCGCGATTTCGACGTGCATGGGATTCTTGCACCCGCCAAACCCGATTCGTCGATATGCGATGGCAAATGATCCTTCCTGCGCCTGAGGGTTAACCTCCTCGCTCCTTCTCCCAGATCTAGTGATCCACGGGACTTCGTGAGTCTTCACGACAAACTCAAGTCGTCGGTTCTCTTTCTCTGTGAAGAGATCTTTGCTCCACCACCTTCGTCCTGTGCGACCTCCACTGGGGTCGATTTCACAGCGAACCAAAGGAACTATCCCTCCTGAACATTTATCAACTCGGACTCCTTCAAGGATTCTTAGAACACGCTCCCTGTGTTCGGTCCTCAACCACTTCCAAAAGTGATGAAATCTTCTGGGTCCTATGCATTCACGCTCGCAACAGTTTCAACCTTCCCTTTCTCAGACTTGCTACTGAGACTCAAATTCGACCTGCACTTTACCTGCACGGCTCGAATAACTCAACTTCACTCTGAACGAAGTGAGAGTGAAAGTTCAACTGTTTAGCCTCCTCAACGCACTCTATGCGAAGGAATTCAACTGCACGCTATGCAGGAATCTCCTGGCCCAAATAGAGAAACAATTGAAACTCATTCCTTCATTCTCTCAGGTTTCGAACCTGATATGCAATCACATAAGCAGCATATAAAAGATAAGCATAGAAAGAAGAAAACATGCAAAGGCACAATATCAGCAGCACACAGAGATCAAACACGTCCATGGAATTGAATCAAAACTCTTTCTATTAATTCAATAACTGTACATGGAGGTTTTCTTCACAACTCTCTGCTCTGCTCCTTTCTTCAATGCTAATGCTTGATAATATGAATTACAATGATACAAGGGAGGGTGTCTATACTCCGTTTTCCCTCTCAAAAGATAAACTGTCTAATCTACACTTACTTTATATCTACCAGCCTTAATTGTATTAAATGCCTTCCTATCTGTAACATAATACAAGTGCGCCCGGCTTTGAATTCCTTTTGTTAAATGACGGCACAACAATACCAAGGTAGAATTCAAAATCTGAAGTTTGCTGGCTTGTCCAACTGTCTCTTCTTTCTTCATACGCTGGCTCGCTTGGTGAGTGTAGATACTCGCGTGGATGCTCCTGCATCAAACTCATAATATGGTTTCAAGTCTACCTAAAGTGTTTCCCCTTGAAGGAGTCTATAAGGGTTGTGTGCTTGGAGAGAATCATCAGGAACCATTCGACTCTGGAAAATCATGGTGAGCACAAAACCTACTAGAAATGGTTCACATTGATGTTTTTTGCATCAATATACCCTCACTAGAAGGTGCAAGGTATATTTAACTTTCATTGATGATTTATCTTGCTTCACATGGGTATTTTTCCTAAACAATAAGAACCTTGTATTTGAAAAGTTCAAGGAGTTTCAGGCCTTTGCTGAAAAGCAATGTGGTTGACCCACAAAATTATTGAGATCAAATAATGGTGGTGAGTATGTCAATTAACCCTTTGAATAATACCTTCTTTTATATGGTGTTAACTGGCAGCAGTCTGTTCCTCACACACCTCAATAGAATGTCATCATTGAATGCAAGAATCAGATGTTAGTCGAAATGACTAGAATTATTTGGTAGGATAAATATATTCCTCCTCGCTTCTAGGATAAAGATGTTATTGTGAAAATTAGGTGCTCAATCATATATTGAATCAAGTTATTTGTTCCATGACTCCAATTGAATGATGGTATGGGAAGAATCCTTCAATCAATCACCTCCATGTTTTTGGATGTGTTTCCTGGGCTCACATTCCTTATGATTGTAGAAATAATTTAGATGCAAAGAGTCATGCTTGCATCATGATGTGCTACTATGAAGAGACAAAATCTTATCGATTGTTTGATCCTATCAAATAACATATCATTATCAAATGAAGTGTTTGATTTTATGATAATTCTTATGGAATTAAGTTGTTAAATTCCTCATCTTGATTTATACAGGATGAACTCCTTTATATTTTCCTTAAAACTGGTGCTCATGTTCCATTCTTCATTCCATAAACTAGATAGTCAAACTTTCTCCCTATCTCGACTATATAGTTGACCTATGAATCTAATAGATTGATGTCCTTTGTTTCGACTCATCCTCCAATTAGAGATCCTCTAACTTATGATTGAACCAATAAAGTGAACCAAAGTTCACATGTTTCTTGTCTACCCAGATGGGATGCCAAGACAATTAAAGTTCTTGGAGATGTCTCCTATGGATGAAAAATTGAAGTCAAAAGAAACATCTTAGCATTTCCTGGATGACTCTTGTAATGGAAAATTTTGAACCGATTACCTACTCATATACTAAAGGATGACCTAAATGGGAGAAAGCCATGAAGACAAAAATTAATTCTTTTTTGAAGAATCATACTTGGTATTTAGTTCCTCAACCACAAGGAAAGACATAAAGCACATCTAGTTGTATTGTGAAGTGTCAATGGGTGTACTGGAACAAAATTACCTCTGATGGTGTTGTTGAGCGACATAATGCACATCTAGTCCTGAAGGTATTTTCTCAACAAGTAATCATCGACTACACTGAAACCTTTTCCCTTGTTGAAAAGATGAACTCTGTTTGACATATTCTTTCCCTTGCTACTCATTTTGGATGGAAAATCCATCAGATGGATGTGAAGAGTGATTTTCTTCATGGATACCAATCTGAAGAAATTTTCATGGAACAACCACCTAGTTTTGTGACGGATTCAACGTTGGTATATCGACTCCAGATGTCGCTATATGGTTTGCAGTAGGCTGACCAAGCTTGGTATTCTAATATCAATAGTTTATTTCTTCGACTTGGTTTCAAACGTTGTAAATTTGATCATAGTGTTTGTGTACTCCATACCAATAGAGACACCTTGATATTTGTTGTATATGTATATGAATTACTCATTACTAGAAATAATAATGATTGCATCCTTAGATTGAGTAAATATCTTGTTGACTCCTTTAACATGACAGATCTTAGTACTCTTCATTATTTGTTTGATGTTCATGTATTACCACTATGTGATGGATTTTTCATTTCTTAGTCTAAATACCTGATGGATATATGGATGATTGCAATCCTTGTGCTACTCGTTTTTAGTCTAGAGTAAGGCTTACAAAAACCTGTTAAACACCCATAGTCGATGTTACAATCTATCGACAATTGGTCGAAAATATTATTTATCTTACTCATATTCGACCTAACATTTCCTTTTTTGTTAGTGTGGTTTCTTGGTTTATGCAATACCCTAAAAACATCCACTAGAAAAAGTCAAATGAATTGTTTTCTATATAAAGGGTACCACTCATTTTGGTATCAATTATTGTCAAAGTTTAGATTCACTAGTCGGCTTCACTGAATCTGACTAGGTTGGAAACAATGATGATTAGAAGTATTCTTCTAGTTATGTGTTTTCCTATAGCACTGTTTCTTTGATGTCGTCATGAAATAAACATAAGGTAGTCTCTTTTTCAATTTCAAAGGCATAATATCATGGCATTGTTCAAGCAAGTACTGAAGTAGTATGGATTCACCAACTTTTGGGAGAACTTTGCCTTCCTATTCATACATCAACTACATTATACTCTGATAACCAGAGTGCCATATACGTTGCTAAAAGTATTGTTTCCCATAGTAAGATGAAACACGTTGATCTCCATGCTCACTATTTGAGACAATTGGTTCATGAGAACGTTGCATCCCTTGAATATTGCAGAACATAAGATCAAGTTGTTGATATATTCACCAAACCTTTATAACACCCTTGGTATCATGCACTTGAAGAGTTGTTAAGGTTATGTATAGATCCTGGTGCAAGGCACTTGGAGAGTTGTATAGGTTATGTGTAGCTCTTGGTATAGGGTAATTGAAGAGTTGTAGAGGGTATTTTTATCTCTTGGTACCAAATACTTTAAGGATTTGAGGTAATTCATGTCAGTGTTTCATGGAAACCTGCACAAGAGATCTAGCTAAAGCAAGTACAAACAAAGCTTATCAAGAAAGGAAGAGAGATTCAATATGGAAGAATGAGAAAATATATTCGCACTACTCCAGTGAGCTGATGATTGATACATAGATCATGATCAATATGATACAATGAATGAGTGGAATACACTCATATATAGGGAAAAGCATTCCATAATTAAGAAAAGAAATCAAGCAGTTAGCTTTCCTTAGCAATGCATGCATGCATAATAGTGTTGGTAAAAATAGAAAGTCTAAAATAAAACTAGTCAGTTAACTCCCACTGAACTAGTGTGTCAAAAATAGAAATTTCTCCAACATCCCCCCTGAACATCACTATGGAGTAAAAAAATGAGTCTTGGCTACTAGGCCATTTTAGGTACTCTTGTACAATGCAACTAATGAACACTGAATAAAAGTGAGGAAAGAGGGAAAACCATGTGGGAACAAAACTCCCCCTCAAAAGATAATGTATCAAAACAAGAAAATAACAGCTGCTAGACAATTGTGTTCTTCACTGCAAGATGATCCCGCAAAGTTTGAAACTTCTACTCATTGAAAGTCTTCGTGAATATGTAGAAAACTTAATGGATCTAATGAAGTCCTTTGGTAACCTGCTGGGCCTTGTACTTCTTGATCCCATGGACCCATATGCATTTGAAAATATTCCTTTCTAGTGGATGTGGAACCAGATTCCAAGTCTAGTTCTGTAAGAGTGATTCATACTCCTTCTCCATGGCTTCTTGCTATAATGTATTTCCCACAACCCTATTGTAGTTATATGGATCAGTAGATTGAACCATATAGCAATGCATGGGAATCATAGGTTCTAAAGCTGAAAGTACATGAGAAGGCTCCTCATGCTGAGATCGATTTATCCTCAAATCTAATGGATTCCCTGCAAGGTTGTCTGTTGCCTGAAGGGTGGTCTGTGCCTTCTTGGGAATTTGTTGAAGCTTCAACGTTGGCTTCTTATCTGGCTGTACTACTTGCTTATTTCCTTGTACATAATCTAAGTGTATGGAATCATCCCTGATGTTTGAAACTGATGGAAGAACAAGAGTATATGCATGTTGCATTGGAGGTGCATGCAAAATACTCTCCTTATGTGTAAGTAGAATAGAGGAGTCATCATCAGAAAACTAAGTGAATTTATACAAACTTGACTTGTGATCCACCTCACCAATTGCAATGATGGAATTGTCATGCACATCAATTATTGAAACTGAATCTAATGTAAATTCAACCTTTTTACCTTTCTGATTGATCTAATAAACTGATCTAGAAGATTCATAGAAATCTTTGGAACATGTAAAAATTCTCAAAACTGCCATTGTGGAGTTCCACTCTCCCTTCTCCTGCTACTGCTACTGCTACTAGAGTGTCATCCCCCATGAGAATACTGGGTCTTGAGCATGGAATCAAGGAAGAGAAAACTTCCTCTTTCATTGTCATATGATGGGATGCACCAGAATCTATAATCCATGAATCAGATGAGGAATTAATTGCAACAAGAGCATGATGATTACCTTTCTTAGGAGTAAGATATTCTTCCTTGTGGTTCTTGACTCCCTCTGGAATGAAGTTTCGAAGGTTTTCTGTTGAAGTGCCTGTACCATAAGATCGATATGTTTCTTCATGCATGTGGATTCTTCATGATTCAGTTTATTGTAGTAAGTGCACTGCTTTCCCTTCTTCTTCTTCTTGGAATCCAAAGAGTCTTTGGAACCTGAAGAATCATTAAAGGGTTTGGAATATCCCTCCTTCCCGTTCTATTTCAATGACCCTTTTCCATTATGCATGGTGAGTGCATGTGCCTTGAGATCTTTCATGAGGCCCATATGTATGAGTTTTTTCTACCCTTGTGTAAGATACTTAATGAACTAATCCAACGTAGGCATTTTCAAATTTTTTCCAAAAAGACATCTGCCATAATGGAAATTGGAGACATATACAGTGTATTCTAGTCCTACCTTGGCTAATATTGTCAAAATAAGTTGTTTCTCTTGTGTAGATTTATCAATACCAGATTCACCCAAGATTTAAATTTAGTGAAAAATCTTGTATATTATCAAAAATTTTAGGGTCTAAGGTATTCAACTCTACCTCAAGCATATGACCTCGCATCTCATCCTGATTTCCAAAGAGTCCTTCCAAGGTGGTCCAGATCTCATTTGGAGTCTTTCACGTGGCAACATGAAACCACAAATCAGTGGATATTAACTCAAGAAGTAGTCCTATGGCCTCATCCTTACGGTTCACCCATATCATCTTCTCAATCGTTGATGTAGGTTCTGTTTCTGTTGCCATCGTCAAATTATATAGTCCTTTTCTTTTGAGTTGGAATGTTGCCTTGGGATTCCAATCAAAATAATTGTATGGTGTGAGGATTACCACCAAGTTTGACTGTATAATAGTTGTCATATCCATCTCTCCCACTATTTCTAAGAACCCCTAAAAATTTACTCTCAATCTGCAAGGGAAAAATTAAGAAATCACAACAGAAATGGCACTTTAAGTGAAAATTCATATCAATTTCAAGAGATGATCTTGCGACTTAATTTTTGAGCAAATGATGATGAATATCGCCAAATGTTTGAAAACCCACTTCCAAAATGGGTCGATTTACTTCTCAGGTTGGTCGTTTCCTCAAAAACTTAATATTTTTGGGACCAATCACTGTAGAAAGGTACAACCACGAATTCGTATCAGTTTGAGGAGGATATCTTGCGGCTTACTTTTTGAGAAAAAGGTGAACAATCTCGCCAAACGATTGAAAACCCACTTCCAAAATGGGTCGATTTACTTTTTTGTTGAGTTGTTTCCTCAAAAATGTAATATTTTGGGAGGAATAACTGTTGAAAGGTATGACCACTGATTTAGCTTGTCAAAACCTCGATTTTCCTTATTCTTTGGCTTGTCTGGCTTGGTCCAAGAAACATAGCTCTAATACCATGTCAGTGTTTCATGGAAACCTGCACAGGAGATCTAGCTAAAGAAAGTACAAACAAAGCTTATCAAGAAAGGAAGAGAGATTCAATATGGAAGAATGAGAAAATATATTCACACTACTCCAATGAGCTGATGATTGATACATAGATCATGATCAATATGGTACAATGAATGAGTGGAATACACTCATATATAGGGCAAAGCATTCCATAATTAAGAAAATCAATCAAGCAGCTAGCTTTCCTTAGGAATGCATGCATGCATAATAGTGATGGTAAAAATAGAAAGTCTAAAATAGAACTAGTCAGTTAACTCCCACTGAGCTAGTGTGTCGAAAATAGAAATTTCTCCAACAATTCACCCTTGGTATTGAATTTTAATCGCTTTATGTGCACATGTATATATGAATACTTTGGGAGAAAATTACCCTTTGGAATATGAATTTTATTTTAGGATGGGAAATTGAATGAATTGTGTGAGTGGTTTGATTTATCATATATACTTATGCACATGTTTGGTAAAAAGGGAAATAAGACTTATTTTATAATTGGAAATGGAAATGCATATAGAAAGGGGTTAGTTAAATGGAAAGAAAAACAATTTTATTTCAATAGAAAATAGTAATTCCATGTGCACCCACTTAATGAGGAAAAATAAAATGGATATAGGGAATATATAAGAGTAAAAATAGGAGAAGAGGTTGGGTTGTGATGAATAATTTCCATTTTTTATTTTAAATAAAGAATCACTTATGCATGGAGTGACATGTGGATGGGTGACTAATATGAATCTAGTAAAAAAAATAATGATTATTTTGCATGAGATGGAAAAATGGCATGAGCCACAAAGGCTATATAAGAAATGAGGATTGGGCTTGAGAACTTGCCTTTTCTCACCCTAATGTTGGATGGGTGTCATAATGATTAAATTTTTCCTTGTTGAATAGGTGTTGATTTTGGTCTCCATAATATGTTATTACCATGAAGGTGAGGACCTTAATTATCTAAATGATCCACAAATTCTAAATGTTAGTTTTTTTACTCTTATCATACAACCCATTGCAGCGTGGGGTTCCTTGGGGAAGAAGACCACCCATTTGCGAGTTGGTAGGGTAGTCAATTGGTAAGCCAATTTTATATTTGGACAAGGATAATTGGAGTTAATAATTAGAGGAATATTTAAATTAAATAATAATCAAGAGAGGATCATCTACAACAATAAAAAAAGGTATGCAATTATGGAAAATTCAATTTCTAGTTAGGGAAATTGTAACTTGAAATTCTATTCGGGGTTTTTTATTTTTATAGAAAATGTGAATTGAATATTTCATAGGAAAATTATAACATTGGAATGGAGTTAGAATATAGTATATTTCTAGATGTTCTAGAACCTCATTAAAGACCACATCCTTAATCAAGATTGTGTTAGGGTAGTTTCACAAAAAAAATCAATAGACTTCTCTTAAATCACATTAACATATACATTTAGGCATATGTTCCTCTCCTTCGGAGAAAGCATGTATACATCCTGCAACATTTTTTCCTAGCTTAAAAATTTGATTTTGAGGGGATTTTAAAGGGGGGGGGTTCTAGGTTTTGTCCCTATGACCGAGGAGGTAATATAAAGTAATATATGTTTTCTTAAGTAGTGTTTTAGTATCTTACCAATTTTCTTAATATATGTAATACCCCAAGGGAGAGCCCCTGTTGAATTGTAATTATGTTTAATGATGTTTGTAGGCTGGTGATCCAAGTATTTATAAGTTGGGAGGATTATGCGTTTATTAAGACTGAGAACCTAGATGTTAAGGCCAGTGAGCTTATTTTTGTATATGTAATTATGCAGATTATTAATAAAATACATCATTGTGTGTAGACTAACCATGAATAAAGAGTTATGGGCGACTAAGCTCCACTAGGAAGGGATAGGGAAAGGGGGCTGAGAGGCTAGGAAAAAGGGGTTAAGCTTGAGAGATTAACCCAAGGGAATATTATAATGTATTTCCTAAATTACTAAAGTTTGGGAAATAAACCTAGTTATCCTAAGTTCCCTTGGGGAGAGGAACGAAACTCCAAGTGGAGATGAACAAGCTCCTAGAGAGCCAAGTGTCATCCAGGATGCATGCAAATTTATGTGGGGAAATTCCATCATTGTGGTTGGTTCTCTCTCACCATGTAGACATTATTTCCATCTTTACTGACAAGTTCACTCATGATTCTAGCCATCCTTCGCACCCATTCCATCACACACTGAGAAAGAACGCAGTCGGTCTGTTTCTGCCATTGTTGAACCCTCTTCTATTGTGAAAATTTGTACCTTGTTGATTCAACCCTTGCCTTATCCGATTTTTCTACTGTGGTTACTTTGTCAAATTAAGAGATAGACAGAAGAAGCAGGTTATCAATCCTGTGAGAAACTCTCTCTAGGTGAGAGAGGTTGTCGGGGAAGTGATTTCTCCTGGAGGGAGTCCAACAACAGCTAGAGAGCTCTGAGAATTCCTGATTTGGCCTATTATTGAACACCTGGAAGGGAAGTGGAGTAATCGATTGACTGTGGAGAAATGAAGGTGTATATTCCCAGGGTGGGATAGGCATGTGGGGAATGAGAGTCTGTGAGAAGTGGGCGTAAGTAGGCTCCTTCGAGGGAATTCTTCCTGTTGCATTGTGCAGTTTTCCATAGCCACAACCTAGCCTAGGATTTCATATCCATGGGTGGAGTTTATTCCCAACTCGGGGGAGACCCACTGCTAATATCTTGGAGCAACGTGGTATAAGGATGGGAGGTTTGTGGAAGGTCTTCACACAGTCGATGGTCTTCTCATAAAAGGATAAGTACTAATTCTATGTTAATTGTATGTTGTGTATCATGTACATGTGTTATAATGTTATCAGAATGGCCTATATATGTTGCATGTATGTTTTTATTGTCGCTTCTACATGAATATGTGTATGATCAAAATGCATATGTTTGTTTAAATTGCATTAGATATATATGTATATCAAAGCACAAAATTTTTCAAGTGGCATTTCCCGGCCTGGGCGGCTAGGTATATTACAATCTAGTTTTCAAAGAATTTTGTTTTTGAAGTAGTGGCATTTCCACGACCATTGTTGTCGGGGGACGTTACAATAAATCTTATTGATTAAATATAAGTCATCATTTTATCTAGAAGAAACGCCACGATGAAAAAACCTTGGGAATTTTCCCTTTTAGATCTTGAAATTTACTTAGCTCAAGAAAGTAATTGATTTATACTTTTTTGAATAAAATTTATATCAATGATATCATGGTGATGTGTCTTATTAGTAATTTTGAAATGATAAATATATGTAATTTGGTCAATATGTAATCTTTAATCTCTTTAAAACCTTGTCTCATTACTCCAAAATAATTGGTTGCTACTAATGATATAGAATGTTGATTAAGTTTGAAAGAAAACAAATCTTATTTATGTATTCTTAATTGATTTTTTTTAGATGAATTAATCCTACAAGGAGGGATCTTCAATCAAACGAAAATTTGCAATCAAAGTGTTGGAATTGTACTCTTGACTTTGGCACTTAAAACCAAATCAGTCACACAAAAGAAGGAACACAATAATTAGAGAGAAAAAACTTGAGGTAGGGTAACACCATGAATTATTCCCTAAGGAAGGAAAAACATCCATAAGAATCCTTGCTACAATTACAATATTCTTCATCATACCTCATTTTCATTGCTTATACGTATTTATAGTATTGTCTATATCCTAGGAACATTCTAATAGGTGGAACCTTCCAGTAAGCCTTCTTATATTCATTGCATTCACACTAATGCATGGGATTTATTTATTACAAATGGCCTCCATGCATAAAAATACATAACCACATATATATTATTATACCCATTGGTTACCTCTCTAGGTACCCCATAATATCCCCCTAGGTATACTACATTGGAAGAAAAGAATTGTAGAGAAATCCCTTGAGGTAGGGTAACACCATGAATTATTCCTTGAGGAAGGAAAACCCTCCACAATAAATTCTTGGTAAAATTAAAATATTCTTCACCATACCTCTATTATGTTGCCTCTACTTATTTATAGCATTATCTACCTCCTAAGAAAATTCGAGCAGGGATGATTTTAAGGATGCAAATTTAGATTAAGATGTAAAAACATGGGCTAATCTTACTAGTCCTTAATATGGAAAATATAAAATGTTTGGCGATAGTTTTGTAAAAATATTCAAATTTCTAAGGATTTTGTATAGTTTATACAAAATTTGGGTGATTTTCAAGGTAAAATAATTTTATTGTATGCAATTTGGGCGAAGTGTTTTTAGAAAAAATGGAAATTAGAGAATCTTTTTTTGGGAAAAAATGGAAAATTAGCCCATTTGGAAATTTAGCCCATTTGTGGAATCTTCTAGTGAGCCTTCTTACATTCATTGCATTCACACTACTACATGGGCTTTATTTACTAGAAATGGCCTTCATACATAACAATACATAACCACATATCTATCATTATTCCCATTGGTTACCTCCCTTGGTACCCAATATTACCCCCTTAGGTATACTACACTTTCCAACCATTATAAAGAGAATTGTATTTGGAAATTTATATGTAAATTGCACTTGAATATAAGGGACTAATTCATCTAATTATATGGATTTAGGATTTATTGTAAATGGAATTTTGAGGGAAAATATTTTTTACTATTGTTCTTGAGCATAATTGTGAAACAATTAATCATTAGTAGTGGACTAATCATTATGGTCTAAATATCCCAATTCAGGGTTGATTTGTTGTATTACTATTACCACTGAGGAAAATTGTGAGCCATTGAATGACTAATACATAAATAATAGTTGTGGTCTAAGGACTTGTCTTGATTAAATTGGTATTTGAACCATCTTTTCTACTTGATATTTTTTTCTCAATGGTGATTAAATTGTTTCAAGTGCTAGTATTGTGTACTTGAAATTATATAACGCATACATAGAATTATAATAGAAAACAAGTTAATATAGTATTTATTTAAAAAAAAAAAAAAAAATCCACTTTTGTAAGTTCTGTGATTATTTTTCGATTAACATCATGGTGGGGTATCATAGAACCAAGCATGACAAGAAGGTTGTATGGTGAACAAATATGTTGCTTTAAATTATTTATGCTTTACAAGTAAGTACATCAACTTACTTCATGTTAATGCACCAATCACATGGAAGTTTGAAGATAGAGAAGAAGATAGAAGAGAAGGAGAACTTTTATAGAAAAGTAGAAAGTGCCATACCTTAACATGTAATCATAAATGATTGTACAAATTCACACGTATAAACAAATTGATATAATTAATTTGGATCATAATATTTTATGAATGGTTTTTTGGTACTCGATGACATCATCATATTATTATTATTATTTTAGTTTGTTGATATAAAAAATATAGTAACAATAGATAAATTCATGTCTATAATTTAGATTCAATAAGATATTGGTTGGAGTCCTAAGAGAAAGAAATAAAATAAATAGAGGAAAACAATAAAATTTAAAAAAGGAATAATGTCAAATAATTGTTTCAATACTACATTAAGCATAACTATTGGATGTGCCTACATGAAGGTATATTATTTATAGTATTTCACAAAGTACATAAATAATTATTACATACTACATTACAATTGTTTTCAATAACAAAATAAGATTTCAAACCTCCGTTGATTCTTTTTTCAACATTATGGTTCCAATTTAGCTTGTGATCGAATGGAATTCTTCGAAGTTGTTATTATCATAAACAGAATCAAGGTATGCTATAATTTGTTTTAATTCAATAATCATTATCTTTGTTTTATTTATGTAATTTACGTAGATCCTAGATTTAGTACAAAACTCTTTGGGTATTTGAAGTTTTTTATCAAGTTTAAATGAGATCTTTTCTAAAATCACGATCTCAAGTTAATATAGAAGGATGTTGTTGACTAATCCTACTATATTCATGCTTACACATCCTACTTCCCTTAGGAAATCTTCTAAGTTCTTAATATAAATACTAAAAATCATTAGTGATAGAGGACAACCTCGACAAACCTTATATTAAAATTAATTTCATCTCACCAACCCTTGTTATACATCCTTATTGTTGCAACTATCAATTCAAAGGGCACTCCAATATATTCTAGCCTCTTCTAAAGGTTATTTCTAGGGACCATTTCAAAATATTTTTAAAGTGAAAAAAATAACAAAGGAGATGAACCTTGTTGTTTTAACAATATTCAACTTTAATATTTAACAATTAGGTGGTCTCAATATAACATAAAGCCATATTTTTGAAGGTGATTAATTGGTTCCCAATTTGGTCAAAATTTTAGCTTTTGTCTATTATTTTTGACAATTTTCTCATAGGTAAAATTTTCACCTAATTTACCTTGTATTTTTTTCACAAGAAATGTAAAATTAAAATCACGGTGACTATAGAGGTCAAAATTATCGTGGAGATAGTTTTGAAAAAAAAAATTGTAAAATTGAAATCATGGTGACTATATAGAGGTCAAAATTATCATGGAGATAGTTTTGAAAAAAAAAATTGTAAAATTGAAATCATGGTGACTATAGAGGTCAAAATTACACTGAAAGTAGCTTTGAAAATAAATTTTGTTATAAATATTGAAACTAAGATCAAAATATTGTTTGTTATTAAACTCATAATTATGTAATATAGGTAAAAAAAAATTTGTTTTTAGATGACATGATTGATAATATATCATCAAGACAAATATTTTTCTAAAATGTATATTGATAATTTAAGAATTGTTGTTGCAACTTTTTGTTTATATTATAATTGCCATAATTTGTTTGTATTAGTATACATATCTAATATTATTTTGTGACAACTTTCAATATTGTTATTAATTTGAAAATGTTGAGCGTCATGAAATAATATATAATTTCAATATATAATTTTACTAAGAAAAATAATTCCCTCATAACAATAAATTAATTAATAAAAATAATTCCCTCGTAACAATAAATTAATTAATAAAACTAATTCCCCCATAACAATAAATTAATTAAAAACATTTATTCATAAACATAGATCAAATTGATTATAATTGTGACTAAACATCATTCATAGAAACAAAACAAAAACGTAATTGATCTAGGCTAGTGAAACATAGGAGACCATATACATGTAACCATGTAATGTTAAAATATAAATATTTGAATATCTAACCTTATCATAACATGTAAGTAAACTCTTTTTGATATTGAAAATACCTCACGCCATAGAAAAGTGGACAAGTGGTCTATACTGTGAAATATTGAATCTCCAATGGGAAATATTGAATCTCCAATGGGAGAAACAACCAACATAAATAAAATAATACCTGTGATGAATTGTATATTATCTTTTTAAGGAATCTATTAAAACCATAAATAAAACAACCAACCAAATACTATAAAATAATAACATAGATGAATTGTAAATTCAAAAGTTACATCCTTAAATAAGATCATTACTTATGATCTTCATCATCTTTTCTATTAGTACCTCATTTTTTTGGAATATCAACAATCATGAACGATTATTTAACTCTTGGTATGTATGGAATAACAAACCATACTTTCTCCTCTAAAACATTTGGGTGAAAGAATACGTGATTACAATGACTTGGCCATACATTGGTTATTTTTATTTAGTGTAAATTTAGTTGAGTCAATTGAAAGGAAATTTGTGTTTTTATCATTTTTTTCAAGAAAAAACTTTATAGGGAAACTCAAGGAACGTTTCTCCACATTCGTGAATATATTCCTAGTGAACTTTTCAACATAGACTAGTGCTCTTCTCTCAAAGGAATTGGAAATGAGTACCTATTAACATGGAAATAACCAAATGCCTAAAAATAATGATAACATATGGTTGAACCAAACTCTTTAGGTTAACTAATATCTTCATCTATCCTTTTAAAGAATCTATTAAAAATTTCAAAATACTTGCACTCGAATAGTATTTCCTTAAAAAAATCATTACACTCTCTCTTAATAATTTGTTGTATAGTTCTCCCTTATTCAAATTCACTATCAATAACAATTTTATTTGAAACATGTGCATACTAATTTGTTGGAATTCAATCTTTGACTCCACAATGCCATGTCTTTTGCTTCTCATCTCTCTTCCATGCCAAAAAGAATGGCCATACAAGTGTATTTGTTATACAATTTAAATGGATTTCAAACATATTAAATGTGAGTGATCATATTATTATGAATAAAAACAATATGCTTATATGCAAGTACATATCATGTCAAGATAATGTTTTTGACAATTAAAGTATGAACATGACATAATTTTGGTTTTTTTTTTTTAAGTTCCTCTTAACTACAGTTGTTACTTTAGTTATTTTATATCGTTGTGAGGTTTAGGGATACAATATTTAGAGGGAAACAAGGAGGAAAATTGAGAAAATTCATAATCCTTTTATACTAAATAACCTTAGAATGAAGGGAATTTCACTTTATCCAATCCTCATTTTAGAAATTGAGCTTCCACACATTGAAAATAATGCTATGATCAAGGACTTAATGTACAAACACAAGATAATTAACATGAATACTAAGGGGATTCCTATCACTACTTCAAACATTAGTAAAAGTCACTCGAGGCTCAAGAGAGATTGGACTAGAGGTGTAGTTTATTTGTTAAAACATTGGGGGATAGTCAAAGAGAGTGTCATTCAATATATCAATACTATTAAAAGAACTAACATATCTAAGTTAAAGAGAAAAAGTGGAACAAAAAGGGGACCTACAATAAGAAAGAGTTGATTTACTATAGATAAATCACTTGTTGGGCATTTCGGTTTTGGATGAGAACTTGTGCAAGAAGGACTACTATCCCAATTTTGGCCTAGTATGAGTTACGCAAGATACAAAAGAAGTTGGAAAGAAGAGAAAGTAGAAGTAACAAAAATCAATTGCGAAAAGGACAACACAACGCCAACAAAGAAAAAGCAATTGCAACAGAACAAGAAAGCGTGCAAACCAAAGCCAGAGGACACAAATTACCTTATATATATGGATGAATATGATTGTAAAATGGTTGGTTGGTATCACAAGTGTAAGGTTTGGTCATAGTTGTTGTTGTCTACTATTGAGAAGTCGGGTTTTGAGTTCTGTAATGTAATCTGTACACCATTTTGGGAAATAGATCTCTGCAACATGGGTCCAGAGCCAAGAGTTTATAACAGAGCACTACTTTGTGTCTCTAAGATTTTAAGTAAGAAAGATCTGAAGATAATATATGAGAGGGATCCAAAATTTCAAAATATGTTGCGTCATTATGTGTTTATACTACTACATTGTATCTTTACAATACTTCTTTATTATTCATGAGTTTTGCACGATGTTTTTCTATTTGAATTCTTTTCTGCAACCTAAGTAGCTTCAGTTCTTGTGTATATGAGTTCAAATCTGGGCTGTAGTTAGATTTTTTGTGCAAGATCAAGATGAATCTTGAAGGTTCTTTGAACCCACCTAAGTATTCTCCTTACCCTTCCCTATCCTTTTGTCTCAGCAGTGCTTCGGGTGAGACTTATTCTCTTCATAGGAGATGAAAATTCCAACGCTCTAGACTACATGGTACCTTTTGTTGGTAACCTAAAAAGGACTGTGGTCTGATCAATCTTGCGCCAAAAAAATGGTTATGTTGTCGGGACCTGCTTTAAAAGGGAACCTATAGGGAGGATGCTTCTACGAATTCACAGATCTAATATTGACCAATGGTGGGAGAAAAACTGTGACGCCTTCATATGGAAAGAAGTGAAGCTAAGGGGAAAATATGTGAAATATACTCGGGAGGTATTATTTTACTTAGAAACATCGAGTGAAAAGTATAAGAAATTATGGGTTAAGTTCCTGAAAGAATTTTTCCACTGGATAGATAGGCTCCAACAAGCTCCAGAGTTCCAAGAACAAGTCAATAGTACATGTACTTGGGATACCAAAAATATTGCAGAACTTAATCGGCTGGATCATCCAGTCACACGAACGATTCATTTTTGGGTCAATATTATAGTAGAAGGATATATTATTGAGTTCACAACTGAGAATCACCAATATTTTTCATTAGCAAAGGTGGATTTAAATAGATATGCAAGGGGAAGACTGTTGAGAGAAATCCCCCTGTGGATTAAAGTTTTATTGATGAAAGAGGGGATGATGACTATGTCCCCGACTGAGATGGCAGTGTAAAAACCCTCGTTTGGGGTAGGGTGAGTTTGGGGTGGAGTCATGGCCTGAGAGAGGGGAGAGGTTTCTTTGATGAACATGTAAACAACAAGAAATAGACTCAAGAGACGAGGGAGCCCTGAAGAAAGCCACCATAGTTGAGAAGTGGTGGTGCGGAAATATAAAGAAATAAGAAAGACAGTTTGATAACTTATGGAAAGAAGTTGGACTAGGAGAAGTAGAGGAAAGACAAATCGAAGAGTTGCGAAAGATGATAAGATAGGAAAGACTAGCCAATCAAAGACTAAGTGAGAGAGAACCATAGAGAGAAAGGAATCCTCAGGAGGGTGGACAAGAAGGAGAAGGTGTAGAAGCAAGACAGAAGGAAGTCGACACAGATCTTGAATAAGAAAGAAAATATTCTTCCTTGATACCAGGAAATATCAGGAATACGGTTGAAGAGATTGCTCTAGAGGAAGAGAATGAGACCCCCCAAATCGAAGAAACCCGCCCTGAAGCCAGTGGCACTAGTCCCAAATCACCCATACCCCAAGTGTCTTCTATACAAGTGGTAAGTTCGATACTACCCTCTTATGCTAATTATTTTCCAGTATAATTAGTTAGTTAGTCACAACCAGGAAGTGCGAGTACAGGGAGGATATTGGGATCCCCTAGTAGGTCGCAAGTAGGACTGTTAGGTTTCATTTTTATAGGAGAAGCAAGATCAAGAATGTTTGATCACGTGGGAGGCTCGATTGCCCAATACCCAAAATTCTGGTGTAAGGGAGATGAATATGTTGAGAAGCACTGGTTCTTGTGTGAAGCAATCTAGATATCCAGAGGGACTTTGGATGCGAATAAGTTGATTGATTTCCAGACTACCTTGAGAGGTCATTCCCTCAATGGTACATGAATATTATTGAGCCAGGAGTGCCATGAATGTAAGGTCAAGCATTCACCCTTTTCCAGGTATAGACAAAGTTCATAGCAGAGTTTAAGCTACCACAATCATAACAAAAGGCTTTGTCTTAGTTGCACGAGATTCAACAAAGGGAAGGTGAATCATCCTTGGAATACAACCAGAAGTTTAAAGATTCTATAGGGAGGTTAGCACATCCAATCCATGAGGAACATCAAAGAGAATGGTATATTAGGTATTTCTACCTCTCACATGGATTCTGCTAACACAACAACAGATAGCCACTCTAACAGACGCCTTGGAACAATCAATGAATATTGAAGCCATGGAGGGATATCCTAGGAGCCTGAGAGTGACTAGACTACCAGCAGATGGAAATTTGGTGCAACTACAAGGGAAAATATCAGTTCTTACAGAAAATATTCAAGAACTGATGATACCTAGACTAGTACGATCGCAGGTCTAGTGTACCAGATGTTACATAGAAGGACATATGGTATCTGAATGTCCAAGAATGAGGGGAATGGGACCCCCTTAGAATCCGATGGGACTCTCACCAGGACCCACAGGAGGAGTTTTACAAATATCTGCAAATTTATCATTCCATAACTCCACCCCATATCATGCTTTTCCAGGGAGCCAAGCAACATCAACAGTTGATTATTGCATGATTTTCCGAATCCATGGGCATGGGCCAAGAAAATGTCCCATTATGAAAAAGTATTCAATAGTACCAAACACTATACACTGCAATTTTTGCGCATCTACCACACATACTACCAATCATTGTAGAGTGTTGGATGCACTTGTAGATAGGCTGGATTGAACAACATTCAGGGTGACTGAAACCCCTCAAGGACCGGGAAGAGTTTGAGGAGGTGGATCCATAGGAGACTTTAGAGGAGGAATAACTAAGGGAAGAGGACCAAGAAGATGTTATAACTTTTATGAGCAAGGCCATATGGCTAGAGATTGTCCTCATCTGAGGAGGCCATGGTTCTCTCACTATAGAACCAATGGGCATGCAACTGAAGACTGCCCAGAACTAATTGAAAAATGGGAAGATCGGGTACGTCAATGAGGAACTAACCTCATCAATTTGGAAATCAAGAGAGTTAGTAAAGGGAAATTTCCAAACCTCAATATCATCACTCAAGGAGGAGAAAAGACAAGAGCTGATGCACATAATCTACCTCATATCTAGAAGGAAGCACCTAAAGAAGACAAGTATAATCCTCTGAAATAGAAGTTTTTCTTTAAAGATTCCATAGTAGTATTTTGGAATATCCCTAGCCTTGATATGCAAGAGAAACCCCCACAGCCTATTGTTTACCCTAATATTGTGCAAGTCCTTTCTTCACCCCTTGCACCCAAAAACCATGTAATCACATTGAAACAACCCTAGCAACCTCAAAATGTAGTCGACCTTTGGTTTCAATTATTTTTTGATATTCTTGGGAATGACCAGTTAAAAGAAACGTTATGCAATGCACTTTAACTAGTGTTGGGAAATGAGGAACCCATAGAAGAAATAATAAGAACTAATCTTCCTCAAAACAATGCTCAAAGAGTGTAGAGAAAGAAAGTACGAATTGGACAAGAATTCAGACTAGTAGCCCAGCTAGATCAGTTTGAGATTAAGGATATCATGTTGGATCTAGGATCTGATGTGAACATTCTTCCTAAAAAGACTTGTGAAGACCTAGGAAAACCCTAGTTGATATATTTCCCAATCCAGCTGAGGATTTCCAACCAATATTGTGTTTTCCTAATAGGAATACTGGAGAATGTGGAAACATATATGGTGGGAGTGGATACTATAACTGACTTTAAGGTGATTGAGATCATGGGGGATAAGGACCCTTAGCTTGCACTACTTGGGATTGACTGGGCCTATGACAACTATGTAGTGATTGACCTAAAGAAATACACCATGACATTTGAGGTAGATGGAATCAAGGTAGTTCAAGCCTTGGATCCATATGTAGGCCCCAGATATACAGATCCAACAGACAACAATATGGAGGGAGAAGACTTGGATCCGTTATACACTATAACATCAAGAACAAGAGAAGATTTCATAAATCCTATGTTGATGGATTAGTAAGTTGGAGGAGGATACATTCAGTAGATGAAGATTCAGAACTAGCATTTGACAGTTGGCAGCAAGGCTCATATGAAATATTCTCAAGGAGATGCACAACTGTCAAGGCAATTAGATGTGTCAGAACTGAGGTCAAGGAACACCCATTATATGATGGTACATCAAGACTCGATAGTTTTCTGCTCATCGTGGAAAATAAGGTAGTATAGGATCAAAGGATATCAATACTAGATTTATCCCTCCAGGACACCCCTGCCAGATGGTGGGCCAATCACAAAGCCTTACTCAAAAATTGGGGTGATGTGAAGCAAGATATCAAATATAGATGTCAAGATAAGGAGAAAATGGAATTAGATATGCAGACGGATTTCCAATTTGCGTAACTGTTCAATGGATAATCTGATCCTAAAGTACATATTGAATAGTGAGTGACATAGTGGAAAGTGGCGAAAATACCCTCTCGCTTTTGGGTTTAGGTATTTCCCCAATCACTAGGTCCAATCCCAAAATCTTGGTTCATACATGAAGAAACCAAAATACATACCAATGACTGGAAAACGTTGGTAGATCACTTTTGCAAGGACTTCTCGTTTACAAGTAAGTACCATGAGCTTGAAGTAGTCATTCAAAGAATTAAAGAATTTCCTTTTACAAATAATAGTAATTAGAAATCAGACCTAGTGGTATGTGAAAAGAATATCCCAGAGCTTAAAACTAATCTTCACCTAACCCTAAACAAGAGACCTATAGAATGTTATAATATTGAGAAGGATTTGGAAATACCATATGATTTAGAAGAATTGAGAAACCTAGCCATTAAGGAGACAACAGGGAACATAGAAATCCAGAACATCATACCCAGACAGACTGATAGTTCTTATAATCACCCATTAAAGTTGTGCAAATTCAATATAGGGACATTAGAGCAACATAAGATAGCTATGGTGGGAGATTACTGGAATGAACAAAATATTCAAGAAATACAGAGTTTGTTGCGGGAATATGAGGATTTGTTCCCAAAGACATTTTCAGAGTTAAAAGGAATCAAAGGAACTATGGGAGAAATGAAAATTGAATTAAAACTAGGATCAAAGACAGTGAGGCATAGACCATACCACCTTAACCCCAGAGTGAAATAGAAGGATAACAAGGAGATTGAAAAGATGTTGGAAGCTGTAATTATTTTTGCAGTGGAAGAAGCAGAATGGGTCATCCCAATAGTCATACAGAGAAAGAAAGGCATAGAGGATATCAATGTCTATGTACACTATAGAATCCTTAACTATGCATGTGTGTATGACCCTTTCCCAACACCTTTTACTAATGAGGTGCTAGAACAGGTTGCGGGGAAAGAAGCGTACTCATTCACAAATGGATTTTCAGGGTACCACCAAGGAAGGATTGTTAAAGAGTACAAAAAGAAGACCACATTCATAACATAATGGGGGTCTTTTGCATAGAATGTGATGCCATTTGTATTAAAGAACTCCCTTGTATTTTTATCCAGGATTGTAATAGCATATTTCCAATAATTTATTCACAAGTTTATAGAAGTGTATATGGATGATTGGACGGTATATATTTTTCTCAAGGAACATGTAGTTCTACTATGTCTAATGTTTGACAAATGTAGAGAACTTCAGATATCATTGAACCTCAGAAAGTGTATCTTATGTGTGCCACATGGAAATTTTTTAGGCCACATAGTATGCCGAGAGGGAGTACTGGTAGACCCATCCAAAGTTGCGGTTATTGTGAACATGTTGCCACCTACGAGTGCTAAGCAGTTGCGTTCCACGCAGGGGCACATAGGATACTATCGTAGGTTCATCAGAAGATATGCAAACATCTTCTGACCACTAGAAAATCTATTAAATAAGTTCGAAGTGTTCCAATGGACCGCAGAATGTGATAAAGAATTTGATACCCTAAAGGAGAAGCTCAACACATCACCTATTATGATATTCCCAAATTGGGAAAATGAATTTCACGTCCACGTATATGCTTCAGGCATTTCCTTAGGAGTTTTTTTAGCGCAACCAAGAGATGGAGCCATGGATAATCCTATCTATTTTGTGAGAAGGAAGTTATTGCAAGCTGAGCAAAACTACACAACGATAGAAAGGGAGGGTTTATCCATGATTTATGCTTTGTAGAAATTTAGACATTATTTGTTAGGTTCTCATTTTAAGTTCTTTACGGATCATTCTGCATTGAAATATCTAGTTAACAAACCTGTGATGGAAGGGAGAATTTCTAGATGGTTGCTACGTTTTTCAGGAATTCTCTTTTGAAGTGATTATTAATCCTGGAAGATGCAACGTAGGACTTGATCACTTGTCTAGATTAGAGTTAGGGGAAAGTGGCGGAGCAATTGACGATCAACTCCCAAATGAATATATGTTTCAGGTTGAGGCCATACCAGAGTACCTGGAATACATAGTAGTATTCTTAAGTACAGGAGCCTTCCTAGAAACATATTCTGCAACCCATAAATTCCATATGGTGGTTAGAGCAGTGGATTAGAAGTTGATTGCAGGGAAACTATATAAATTGTGACTAGATAATATCCTCAGGAGATGTGTCTTGGATCATGAAAGGAAGGATATACTGTGGGAGTGCCACAACAGAGTTACGAAAGGTCATGTAGGAGGAAATGCCACTACCCATAAATTCCTCCAAGGTAGACTATGGTGGGAAACACTCTTCAAGGATGAAAAGGTATATGCTAGATCATTCGATGTTTGTCAAAGAGTGGGCAAGCCATCACGAAGAGATGAATTACCACTTCAACTAGTTTGAGCTTTGTAGACATTAGATAAGTGGGAAGTTGACTTCATTGGACCGATCAACCCCACAACTAAGCATTCAAAGGCTAGTTACACGATTACCACAACTTACTACCTTACACGTTGGGATGAGGCAACAATTGTTCAGGATTATTCGATTGATATTGCTGCTAGGTTCATTTTTGAAAATATTATCACTCGATTTGGATGTCCTAGGATTCTGACCAGTCATCAGGGAGCTCATTTTATTAGTAGTACCATATCAATGCTTACAACAGAGTTTTTGATCCAACATAATAAAAGTAGTCCCTATCACCCGCAACCCAATGGAACAGTAGAAGCGTTTAACAAGATTATGGAGAGAGGATTAATGAAAGTTTTTTGCGCAAACAGAGAAGATTGGGATGACATAGTTCCAACAATACTATGGGCTTACAGGAAAACTACAAAGAAACTCCACAAGTACATGCCATTTCAACTAGTTTATGGGAAAGAGGTTGTGGTCCCTGTATAATTCATTACTCCAAGTTTGTACATTGCACAGATCACAAACATGTCGGAGGAAGAATATGTTGTGCAGAGACTCATGGAGTTACAAGATCTTGAAGAGACTAGATTTTCAGTAGACTTCCATCAGTCAGTTGAGAAAGCAAGGCATAAATCTTGGCATGATAGAAAAATTAAGACTAAATTATTTTCATAAGGAGACAAGGTCCTACCTTATGACAGTAGGTACTAGAAGCATCCTAGCAAGTTGTGCATGCATTCATTGGGACCATTTATAGTTGCAGAGATCCAACCTTCCGGAGTAGTCAGACTTGCGCAATTAGATGGTATGTTGCAGCCAAGATGGGTGAATGGTGCTCGCCTAAAACGGTGTCTCAGAACTGAGCTAAAATACTATTTTGCTAGTCCAAAAGAGCATGTATAGTAGTTAGATTTGAGTTTTTTTGCAATTTCTGTAAATTCAGTTAATAAAGTCAATGTGTACAGTGTTGAGCCACGACACGTAGTCCATTTATTTTTTTGTCTAAGTGTTGTTTGATGTAGAATTTCTTACTCAACAACATACGATTAGAAGTGTAAAGAACCCATTAATGACAGTCATTAATATGAACGGGACCCCTTTGTGGTAGGAGAGAGAATGAATCTGAATGCAATATGAGTCCATGTGCCACATGAAACCAGTCTAGTCACAACCTTTATTGCTATTATGGTACCCCTTCTGAATTTAGTTAATCCATAAATTCATGATACTCAAAGATTACATCAGTATTCACACTAGGATTCCCATCCATCAAACAGAAAGGCCTGAAATCGGCCATGTCCTTGTCCAACTTACATAGTAAATGCCTGAATCACTCAAAAGGATTTACCCTGTTAACCTGTCCCGTCGGACAACTCAGATCCAAGTTGCATCCATAGGGTCATGATGAACATTAGTTATTATTAAACTTGCCAGCTAAGCCCGACTATAAGGCACTGAGAACTCGTCGTAGAACACATTGTTTTCAGGAAGAACTTAGTGATTTTCAAATTTTGTAGAGCGAGCAAGCCTATGCAATTCTGAAACCTGTAGTTGTGATCCCTAATCCTTATTTTGTCATATAATTTGTTGATAAATCAGAGCCCATAATGCCGAGAGCCACAGGAATTAGAAGCGTCGTGTCCAAAGACGCAGTATCAAATGAGCCCTATGACCCCTGAGTTGAGGTCGTGGGTGATCTCAAGGGGAAGGTAAAGCAGGTCAAGCTCCTTGATCTAGACTTAATCGATCAAGTCTTATTCCCCCAGAAGAACATAGACATCTTCTTGAGTATTGTTTGAGATGATTTGGGAGGCATGCAGTTTGTGCCAAATCCCGAATTCATCAACCTCTTTAACTCAACAATTATGAACCTCAGGGACTTACCAATGTTTAGTACCACTGGTGATGTTGTGTGGTGCACCATGTTCCTAATCAACAGGGTGCACTACATAAGTCTCTGGTTGGATAGGTGGTATCCAATCCATGTCAAAGACATCCACCAACTTATGGGACTGTCCCTCGAGGGTGAGGATGTGTCCAAAGGATTCCAAGGTCCCAGTAAGAATCAAAGAAAGAAAGGGGATCCCAACCTCTATGAAAGGTTCCACACATAGAGGGGGGGGGGACGCATAGCCAAAATCGACCTAATACTACCAAATACAGTCAGTATTGGTTGCTACATCATAGCCAACAAATTTATGAGGTCATATTACAAGGGATAATTCACGCTAGATGCATTATCAGTAGCACATTTTTGCACCAATGGCGCTATATTCAATTGGTACAGTTACTTGTTGGAGGAACTAATCATGGCTTGCAAGGAATCCCAGGAGAAGGGAGTCACCTTCACATATGGATATCTATTGCTGGCGTTCACAATGCTAAAGTGGAATCCACCCACTACAAGACCGTTGGCTCTAGAAGACAAGGGGTACCTTGCAAATATGTTTGAGCCATGGCATTCCAGATCGGACTCGAAGAACACAACCTTAAACAACACGACGTTCTCCAAGTGGCATAATGGGCTCATTGACGCAACATAGTGGTTTCTCATTCTACAGAAGATCCTCAACTACAACATGAGGAACATCGCCTTCAACATGAAATGACATTATACGTTTGTATGGTCAAGGCATGCCAATATGGAATACTTCCATTCAAGGATGTTTCCATTCTAATTAGATGAACGGGCTTTCGAAAAAAAGGTAATGGTGTGTTCGAGAGTTAAATGCAACCCGTACAAGTCGGGGATGCAGTACATTTTTCCTGGCAAGATGTTGAAGAAGAAAGGAAAAGAAGTAGGGGTAGGATAGAGCTTAGGCTCATAGGCACTGAATAAGGAAGATCTAGCACAAACAGACTCTGAAGAGGAGGAAGAGACACATCCATTGGAGTGCAAGAAAAGAATGTTGTCAATGTTCCCACAATTTCCAGAGTAATCTGTGTTGACAGGAAAGGATGTCAATAAGATCCTGAGCATTTAATTCATCACAGAGCTAGAAGACAAGAAAAAAATGATGGGGGTTTCAGCGAGAAAAGTTATGAACCCCCAACCCCTTTCATATGCCATTCCCCGCACTCACTCATCGGTGCATGCATCCCCCATCATCCATATTTAGGAGGACCTTGATCCTGACACCCTTCAATCCACCATCATCACTAAGAACCCTACATCACCAACACAACCCCAGTTGCCAGCCCCAAAAGCCATCATTCCATCCAAACCAATGATCCAAAGCCTATGCAGCTTGATCTCTCAAAAATACCTGAGCTAAAACTCCCAGAAACAAGCCCAAAGTTACTTGAGAAGAGACCAGAACTTTTTGGTATGAATCCAGAAATACCGTATCAGAGACTACAGATGACTGGACCGAACCTTAATTCCTAGGACTAGAAAATTGTACCTTTTGTTTAGCAGAAGGACACTCAAATGGTAGAGGAGCTGCAGGCTCAAATCCGCCAGCACATTTCCTCAACGGCCAAGGCTGAGGATGCCTAGGGAAGCACAACCCCGAAAGAAGAGGCAAGTAAAGAGAAGGTTCTACCAAAGGTTCAGAAGGAACTAGAGTCAACCTCCAAACAGAGCGCCACATCCACACAGGAGGAGCTGGAGTTGTTTCTCCAGAACCCTCAACAGTGCTCAGAGTTGTTGCAAATTTGTGATGCAACACCCCTACCTCAGCAGGTTTTTCTTGACCTCCTGGTCTTTAGATCTTTCTATTTTCATGAGATGAAATGGCTCTTTAGTTTCCACCGGAACCTTCAACACAAATAAAACCACAGGTCCTTCTTAGAAGTTACGCCTGTGTGAACAAGCACTAGGCGCGAACCTCCACTCCACGTGACCAACCATTGTGACCACAGCCTTTACCTGGAAAGGTGTTTCGGGTTTCACGACTTCACAATTTCTATTGTGAGTCCCTCTGACTCCTTCAACTCCTGAAACCCCAAAATGGGCTTACGAATCTTTAATACCCACTTTATTCCTCAACCATGGGACTTCAGTCACATCATGGGGTCCACCTTTGAGCGCATCAGGATTTCACGACTTGTGAGTTTGCGATGCAACCTCTTCTCCCTTACTCGAAGTCTGAACTCATGACTTCTTCTCCTCAGATTGATGACCCTGAGCTCCCATGATTTGATGATCCAGATTGTATCGAAATTTCACGTATCGGGATTTCACAACTCAAGATCTCCAAGTCACAACTTTCTCCACACTCCAACTCCCAAAATGTCAAAATTCAAAACCACAAGATCAACGGTTCTCGTTGATCCAAATCTTATGGTGGATATTCCTCATGGGATTGAGAGTGTTGAAATACACTCGACCTTAACTTCTCCACTGATCCACTAGATTCAACGGTCCATGACGAAATGGTAGTTCTCCTTTTGAGAATTTTAACCGTTCGTTCAAGTTCTCAATGCTCCTGGCCAAATAACTCGACATCTCCTTATGAGCTTAATTTATGTGAGGTAACTTCAACCTCGTCTTCCCTTCGAAATCTTCGAAGTCTCTATCCCTCCTGATATTTTTTCTTTCTACAAAATCAAGGATTCCAATGGATTCTTCCTTCACTCCTTCCACCTTCACAATAATCTCTGATTATATGAACTCTCCAATTTTGTGCACTCCTTGCGATAATATCTCTTCAACCATTCACGTGGTTGGAAAAGTCTAAGACTTCAACCTATCTTGTGCACACCATGCACAACTCTATGCTATACTTGCACTTATGTTGGTATGAGAACAACGATATCTCCCCTGATATTTTCTGAGGTAAAACTCAGAACTGTTTGAAACACTCCTTGCCCACTTTCACTGCACTCCTTGCAAGAAATCTTAGGAAGAGAAACAATTGAAACTCATACTCTCCCTCTTACAGACTTCATACATTCAACATGAAATCATACACATACACAACATTCAAACAAATGCATAACGGAGAATGAAATTAATTGTAAACATACCATTCAATAAATGTAAAAAGAATTCATAAACACCATGAAGTTGGATCAAAGATTTCTTATATAAATGCAAGTGCATCTGTACATGGGTCCTATATCAACACCTATTTTCTCATACAAGTTTAGAATCTTTGTTCTTCTCTTCTCTCCTATTCTCTTTCTCTACAACTCTACTCTTCTTACAATGAGAATAAGAATACAATACCATACATACGAGGGAGATTTCTCAAGTTTTCCCTCCTACAACTCAAGCTATCTAATCAAAATAAATACTACAACTACTTTACATTTATTACAATAAATGCCTTCTACTGGAAGATGAGAGAAAATGCTTAAGATCTATGTTACAATCTTCAAACCATAAAAGCAAAATTATCTTTTCCAGATATTACATTAATGTTTCATCTTTTCAAATTCAAAACATCTTCAAAATACACATTGGTGCATATTTAGTTGTCCTCTGCTCGCGCATGCTTGCGATGCTCCTGCATCATACTCCTCTGGCTGAAAAATTCATGGACTCCTATCCATGAGATCCTGCACCGTCTGTCCATATTTCTAGATCTCCTCTTCACTTTCCCAACTGGCATCTTCGATCAGGTGTCCTTTCCACTTTATTATATATTCAAATATGTTTTCCTACATGTCTGCTTGCTAACTCTTTGATCAATGATATTTTTCGTATGTGGTTTTTCAGCTATAATCATCTGTTTGACCCATTGAAGTTGTTTTTGATTCTCTTCTCCACCCGCTTCATCTTTTCTGTAAGGATACAAATATGCTACATTGAATATGGGTGGTATTCCCACCCCACATCGCAATTCCATCTCATAATAATTTGCCTCAAATTTCCTCAAAATATTACACGGTCCTATCTTTTTCATTTTCAACTTATTATACATCCCCCTTGGGAACCTTTATTTTCTTATATGTGCTAAGAATAAGTCTCCCACTTTGAACTCAAGCTCTCTTCTGTGTTGATTTGTTTTGTGCCTATATTCCTGGTTGGAATTCTGCAATCGCTCTCTGATCTTACTGTGGAGCTCTTGCATCTCTACTACAAAATCCTCTTCTCCAGCACTTTTGAACTCATTATATTCTATATCTCTCAACCCAGATACTCCTCTTGGATGCATTCCATATATTATCTGGAATGGGCTTTGTCCTGTTCTCCTATTAGGTGAGTCATTATATGCAAATTCTACTTGTGGTAGAATCTGATCCCACTGGCTGTGATGTTCATCTACTAAACTCCTCAACAAGTATCCTAAACTTCGATTTAGTACCTTAGTCTATCCATTCGTCTGAGGGTGATATGCTGAGCTAAAAAATAATTTTGTCCCCAGATTCTTCCATAGTTTCCTCTAGAAATGACCAAAAAATTTGGTATCTCGATCTGAAACAATACTCTTGGGTAAACCATGAAGTCGAACAACTTCTTTGAAAAAAAGATTTGCAATGTCTGTTGATTCATTGGTTTTCTGAGATGGAATAAAATGTACCATTTTTTAGAATCTTTCGACTACCACAAATATGGAATCACAACCCCTCTATGTCCTTGGCATTCCTGATCTAAAAATATGACGAAGACTTGATAAACTTGATTAAATTAAATTGCAAGTTAAATGTTATGTGTTTAATGCAACAGGATCAATTTGCAACACATAATGATGGATTACTTATGTAGAAATAAACATAGATAGCATCAGAAATCATTGCACATAAGACATAAACACGGCAACTTGATAAAGGAGTTCACCCCACTCCAGGCTACATCTCCTGGTCCAGCCTCCAAATGGATCTTTTATATTAAATTGCTCAAAGTGCTTAAAAATAAGTCTTATAGTGCTCAAATCAACAAAATGACTGCTCCAATGGCTCCGCAGCGTGCCAAAACCCCTGTCTAGGCTCTGACGGCACCTGAAACGGTCGAAAAATGAAGAAGATAGCCTCCTCTAAAGTCTCCCTCCTTCTTTGCTGTCTCTGGTTCTACAATCTGCACTTTCCAAAACCATGAACCAAGAACACGCTCCAAACGCGCGTTAATCCTAGCACCGGGCGCAACCGCGCCAACGGTGCAAACCGTAGGTCGGTTAGGGCGCCTCCGGCCCCCAACCGCCTAGGCCTTGGGCATATGCACCATGTGACCAACAGACTGGGCGCAAAGGTCGTTTGACCGTTTTCAAACCGTGCAACGGACGTAACCTCCCGCGCAAGTTACCCGCGCGTGGTTTTAATACACAGCCGTATCAAATGTTATATGTGTTATGAAAACATTGCAATATACATTGCAATGTATACGCGCCCGCATACAATATATATATGTGTAATAAACAATGGTTTATAATGGGTCGGGGCTGGGCCCCGACCCGCCCCTTTTCCATATCAAATATCCCATACGTATAACAATATGCGGTTTGACATATGAAACAAGTGGCATGGGTCGGGCCTATTGGCCATCGGAGTGTTGTTAATTTATTACATGGAGGGGAGGTCCCGGGGTCGAACCCGCGGACTCCCAAAACTTTTATACATACCCCGACTCATAAGCCAACAGTACCGTGACACGTGGCACGAAATGATTGGGCCACATGTCCAATTTTCATTCGTTGCCAATGACACATGTCCACACGGTATTCGTCCAGAACCGTCCAACCAACAGTCGCCATGTCACCCCTCTGCCAAGTCAGCAAAGGTACGGCCCTCCACGTGGCCGTACGGACTGTACGGACAGGTACAGTCAGCACCCAACTTTGACCATTTTGACTCGGTGATAAAATCGTGATATCTCCTCCATACGGACTCCATTCGCGAAAATAAATATACCGCCGGAATCAGGAAAACGAGACGGACGTAATGAAATTGGTTTCGTCTCAATCCGAGCACTTTGAAAATTGAGCAAATTTGATCCCCTGATCAATTCCTAACACAAATTCCATGCTTACCACATCCAACAACCTCTCTGGTACTGTAAATCGTTGATACAACCCTATATTTTGTCTTTTTCACTTTTCTTTTCCCCTTTTCATGCTGGCAAATTCTACATGTGTTGACAAATTTCTTAACATCTATCCTCATTCCTGGCCAATAATACAAAATTTTCAGTTGCACGAATGTCTTATCATGGCCGAAGTGTCCAGCCAATCCCCCACTATGTTTTCCCTTTAAAATGTTTTCTCTCATAGAACTCTTAAGGATACACAACCGATTTCCTTTGAATAATAATCCATCCTAAATTAAGTATTCAATCCATTGGCTTCTCTCTCAGAAAAGGATTCTCACATGCTTCATAAGCATCCTTGTACATGTCCTTAAGGCTATCAAAACCTAGGGTCTTCACTCGAAACTCCTGCAGAGTCAAACATTTCATGTTCAGTGCATCAACAACCTTATTAGCAGTTCCATAAATGTTCTTTATAACAAAAGTAGATTTCTTCATAAAGTCAACCCATTTTGTATGTTTCTGGTTCAATTTTTCATGCTTGGTTATGAATTGTAAATCACGGATTTTGCTATACAAAACGCACTCTTTCGGAACCAAGTAGTGCCTCCATTTCTTCAATGCCTGTATGATTTCATAAAACTCTTTATCATACGTGGAATATTTCATCTTGGCATCATTCAAATTCTCACTGAAGTACGCAATTGGTTTACTATCTTGACTTAAGAATGCTCCAACTGCAAATCCACTTGCATCAAATATCACTTGAAATGTTTTACTGAAGTCTGGAAAAATTAGAACTGGTTGTTCAGTTATCTTCTCTTTCAACAACTTAAAAATTTTCTCTCCTTCCTCTATCCAATGAAAAGATTTATGTCTTTTCTTGACTCTGTCCATCATTGGTGCAAAAATTCCACTAAAATTTCTAATGAACTTCCTGTAAAAATTGGCTAGTCCATCGAAGCTTCTGACTTCAAAGATATTCCTTGGTGATGACCATTCTTTGATTGCTTCTACCATCTCAGGATCCATCTTCAACTCATTCGAAGAGATCAAAAAACCTAAGTAAACCAGATCTTTCTTCATGAAAGATGAATTCTTCAGATTTATTAGCAACTTCTCTTGTTGCAAACTCCTTATCACTAAAGTTAGGTGTCTCAAATGTTCTTCCTCAGTATTATTGAAGATCAATATATTATCTAGATACACAATTACAAATTTTCCAATGAAATATTTCAAGACTTCATTCATTAATCTCATAAAAGTACTTAGCACATTTGTCCAGCCAAACGACATGAAAATCCATTCATACAACCCCTCATTCGTCTTGAATGTTGTCTTCCATTCATCACCTTCCCTCATTCTAATATGATGATATCCGCTTTTCAAATAATGTTTTGAAAAAATATTTGCCCCACTCAAGAAATCCATCAAGTCATCCATCCTGAGTAAAGGAAATCTATACCTTATAGTGATTTTTTTTATATACCTCCAGTCTATACACATCCTCCATCCACCATCCTTCTTTGGATTTAACATTGTTGGTACAACACATGGACTCAAGATTTCTATAATCAACCCTTTGTCCATCAAATCTTGGACTTGCTTCTTGACCTCTTCATTCTCCTGTGGGGTCAATCTGTACACTTCTTTGTTTGGAAAACTCACTTTTGGTATAAGTTCAATGTGATGTCTTATACTTCTGACGGGTGGCAATGAACAAGGTAAATCATCCACCATTATATCAGTGAAAATTTCCATCATTTCCTGAATCTCCTTAGGTAGATCATCCATTGAATTATTAGTCAAGATGACTCTAGGTTTTCTCACCACAACGAATTGCATGTGTTTTTATTTCTTGAATTCATCCAAATGTTCCTTCCCACTCATGAGAAGTATAGTATTTCTTGGTTCTTCTTTCACCTTCTTGTCTTCAATTGGTAGCAACATATGTGTCCTACCATTCTTCTCCAAGGTATAGGTATTTTTTCTTCCATCATGAATAACATTTATGCCATATTTCCACGGTCTCCCCAACAAAAGATGATGGACATCCATGGGAAAAACATTAGATAAGATCTCATCTCTATATCCACCTATCTTAAATTCAACTAAATAGTGTTTAGTGACTGTTACTTGATGTCCTTTTTGCAACCACGAAACCTTGTATGGGCTCGGATGTGTAACTGTCTCCAATTCCATCTTCTCCACCATCTTTGTCGATACTAGATTATCTATTATTCCACTATCAACTATCACTGTGCATACCCTATCCTTGGCCTTGCAAGTAGTTCTAAACAAACTGTTCCACTGGATTGGATTCTCCATTTCCTTCTCTGGCTTCAAGAGAATTTTCCTCATCATTAATAATCTTCAACCTTTTGCATATTCTGCCTCAACATTTCTCCTTTGCGCTTCTAAAATGTGAGCTTCGCCTCCTCCATATCTTTTTCTATCAAGACATTAAAAATATTTTTTTTCTGATCTTTCCATAGACAAAACACTTTATTTCACCTCCTTTTCCTCTTCCTCTTCCTCTTACTCATGGAAAAGTGTTCCTATCGACATATTGTCTTCCTTGTGAACTTCCTCCCCTTTCTGGATGATTATGAGGTTTATTTTATTCATCCTTGGGCTTTTGTACTCTATCTTGGGCAACTTATTTTCCTCTACTCTGACTTTTACCTCTGCCCCTTTGACCTTGATTTCAAGCCAATTTCTCTTCATCCTTCAAAGCAGCATGATAAGAATCTTCCACATTTCTAATTGTCACCATGATCATCTCATCCTGAATGTCATATCTCAAACCATTCATATATCTAGCGACCTTTTCATCATCACTCTCATGATGACTAGCTCTAATATTTAATTAGTAAAACTCTTCAGTGTACTCCTTCATTGTCATCCCTTTCTGTCTTAAATTATGCATTCTTCGAAACAGATTAATTTGGTAATATTTGGGTATGAATTTGGATTTCATCGTGGTGACCATCCTATCCCAGATTTTGATTCTTTGCTTGCCTTTGCAATGCCTGTCATCCTGTAGTTCATCCGACCACAATCTTGCATGCCCTTTCACTCTAGTGACAACATGTTTTACTTTCTTATCTTCTTCGATATCCTCATAGTCGAAGTATTTGTCCAAATCTCTAAACCAATCTAGTATCTCCTCAACTTCTAAGTTTCCTTCATACATCAGGATGCCCATTTTTTCACTGTCCCCTATTCTTGCAAGAGCTTTGAATAGACGTTACTCTTCAGCATCTTCGGCTACAACTTCTTCTTCAACTCCAGCTTCATTCTCACTTTCAACCTCACTCACATATCTAGTATCATCTATCTATTTCTGTGCCGTCCCCATAGCATCCAATCGAGCACAAAGTTCCCTCATTTCCCTTTCGATGGATGGATTGGGCATTGGTATTTCTTGACGTCTTCTTGGAGGCATTATTTAAATATGTTCCATGCAAAATTTGATTACAACTATCCTTTTTCTTCCCTCCACAGAAAACAAGAGTTGTTAGCTAAGCTCTAATACCACCTGACGCAACACCCCTACCTCACCAGGTTCTGCTTGACCTCCCGGTCTTTGGATCTTTCTATTTCCCTCAGTCGAAATGTCTCTTTAGTTACCACTAAAACCTTCAACAAAAATAAAACCACACGTCCTTCTTAGAAGTTAGGCCTGTGTGAACGAGCACTAGGCACGAACCTCCACTCCATGTGACCAACCAGTGTGACCACAACCTTTACCCAAAAAGTTGTTTTGGGTTTCATGACTTCGCAATTTCTGTTGTGAGTCCCTTTGGCTGCTTCAACTCTCAAAACCCCAAAATGAGCTTACATATCTTTAATCCCCCCTTTATGCCTCAACCATGTGACCTCAATCACGTCCTGGGGTCCACCTTCGAGCATGTTGGGATTTTGCCACTCGTGAGTTCATGATGCAACCTCTTCTCCCTTTCTCAAAGTTTGAACTCGTGACTTCTTCTCCTCAGATGAACGGACCTGAGATCCCATGATCTTATGGTCTAGATTGTATCGGAATTTTTCATATCGAGATATATCAACTCAAGATCTCCAAGTCATAACTTTCTCCACACTCTGACTCCCGAAATGCCAAAATTCAAAACCACAAGATCAATGGTTCTTTTTTATCCATATCTAATGATGAATATTCCTCCTAGGCTTGTGAGTGTTGAAAGACACTTGGCCTTAACTTTTTCACTGATCCACTAGATCCAATGGTCCATAGTAAATCAGTAGTTCTCCTTCTGAGAATTTTAACCGTTCGTTCAAGTTCTCGATTGTCCTAGAAAAATAACTCGATGTCTCCTTCTGAGCTTAATTTCTACAAGGTAACTTCAACCTCGTCTTCCATTCTAACTCTTCGAAGTCTGCATCCCTCTTGAGCTTGGTTCTTCCTGCAAACTCAAGGATTTCAAGGATTTTTCCCGCACTCCTTGCGGCTTCACGATAATCTCTTATTATCTGAACTCTCCAATTCTTTTCACTCCTTACAACAGTATCTCTTCAACCATTCACTAGGTTGTAAAAGTATAAGACTTCAACCTAGCCTACGCACACCATGCATGGCTCTATGTTATACTTTCACTTCTACTGGTATGAGAACAACGGTATCTCTCCTAAGATTTTCTGAGGTAAAACTCAAAAAAATTCGACACACCCCTTGCGAACTTTCACTGCACTCCTTACAGGAACTCTAAGGATGAGAAACAATTGAAACTCATACTCTCCCTCTTACATAATTCATACATTCAACATGAAATCATACACATACACAACATTGAAACAAATGCATAACAGAGACTGAAATTAACGGTATACATACCATCTAATCAATGTAAAACGAATTCATAAACACCATGAAGTTGGATCAAAGATTTCTTATATTAATCCAAGTGCATATGTACAAGGGTTCTATAGCAACAACGATCTGTTCATACAATTTTACAATATTTTTTCTTCTATGCTCTCCTATTCTCTTGCTCTACAGCTCTACTCTTCTTACAATGAGAATAATAATACAATACCATACATACAAAGGATCTTTCTCGATTTTTCCCTCTGACAACTCAAGCTATCTAATCAAAATAAAGACTACAACTACTTTACATTTATTACAATAAATTCCTCCAACCGGTAGATGAGAGAAAACGTTCAAGATCTATGTTACAATCTTCAAACCATAAAAGAAAAAATATCTTTTCCAGATATTACATTAATGTTTCATCTTTTCAAATTCAAAACATCTTCAAAATACACGTTGGTGCAGATCCAACTATCCTCTTCTCGCACGTGCTTGCGATGCTCCTGAATCACTCCACCTGACCAGAACCGAGGTTCTGACACTCCTACCATTAACGTTGAGGTTGAGACTTGTGCTAGGACCATCCACAGGGGAGGGGGAGGTAGAGACCCCTTCAAAACATTCAATGACTAGTGGACTTACACTACAGACCTGAGCACCCAGGGACGCAGCCCCATATTTTGCTAACCTTATATAGTGGCCAACAACATACTTAGCTGGAATGATCAAAGCATCGTATGATCAACTGGAGCAGAGGTTCTAGCAGGCAGAGAGGTATGGAAAGTTTGCAAGGGAGGAAGTACTCCTTGCATGACAATGCTGAAAATGAAAAGAACATGCAAAGATCCAGGTCGAGCACAGATTGGAGAGAGTTCAAGAAAGTCTTGTTGAAGCTTGGATGGAAATGCGGAAGGTCACACCCCAAATTCCCGAATATAGTGATGCAGGAGAACTGAAGCATCATATTGAACTTCTCCAAGGAGCATGGTCACAATTGTCCATTCACACCGAGAATCTAGAAGTGCAGTTGCGACAGACTCAATAGGAAGTAGATAAACAACCTCAGAAGTTGCAGGAGCAGATGGATAATATAGTACTAGAAGGAAACAATGCTCGAGAAGCATTACATAAGCTCACAACTGAGTGCACAAAGATTTTCAGGGAAGTGAGTGATTGGATGGGCATCATCACTAGGTGCAACAAAGCCTTAGAAGATGTGAGCACTATAATCCAAGTTCATAATGAAGAAGTTGTAGCTACGATGGATCCATTGGAGGAACAATAGAAGTTTGATCAGATTCAACAAGCAGACAATGAGCTGAATGCTCTATTGGAGGCACAATTTGTAGCTAAGAAGGAGCTACGCGAGTTCTGGCCTGTCATTCAGGTAGTTTATATGTAGATGCATCAAGTCGATGCAACAATAGATTCTGAATGGAAATCTTTGGTGGCATCCAAGCCAAAGGACTGTATCACATATGCAACCCAACAGTTTGTCGTCGAGGCCTCGCTCCTTTTCAAGAAATGGTAGGATAAAGTTGGGATCTTTCAAGAAGTAGTGAAGAAGCGGATCTTGGAGTTGGTTCGAGAGTTGGGCCCTTCATCTGAAGAGGAAAAAGAAGAGAAAGCACAAGCAGAAGAGAAAAATAAAGAGGAAAAGGAGGACAAAGGAAAACGATAGTTGCTCTTGGAAGCTATGAAGATTTGAATACTTGACTCGAGGGCGAGTCAAGGTTTGTGGTCGGAGCTCATTGGGCCCTTCATTTTTGGATGAGAAGTTGTGCAAGAAGGACTACAGTCCCAGTTTTGGCCTAGTACGAGTTGTGCAAGCTACAAAAGAAGTTGGAAAGTAGAGCAAGGAGAAGTAATAGAAATTAGTTGTGAAAAGGGCAGCGCAATGCCAGCAAAGAAAAAGCTGTTGCAACATAACAAGAAAGCGTGCAAACGAAATCCATAAGACATGACTTAGATTATATATAGAGATGAATATAATTGTAAAATGTTTGGCTGGTATCACAAGTGTAAGGTTTGGTCATAGTTGTTGTTGTCTACTATTGAGAAGTCGGGTTTTGAGTTCTGTAATGTAATCTATATACCATTTTGGGAAATAAAGATTTGTGACATGGATCCAAAGCCAAGAGTCTATAACATAGAACTAATTTGAGTCTTTAAGATTGTAATTGAGAAATATTTGAAGATAATATATGAGAGGGATCCAAAATTTCAAAATATGTTGCATCATTCTGTGTTTATACTACTACATTGTATCTTTACAGTACTTCTTTATGCTTCATAAGTTCTGCATGATGTTTCCGTGTTTGAATGTTTTTCTGCAACCTAAGTAGCTTCAGTTATTACATATATGAGTTCATATCTAGGCTATAGTTATATGTCTTGCGCAAGATCAGGATGAATATTGAAGGTTATGTGAACCCACCAAAGTATTCTCCTTACCCTTCCCTATCCTTTTGTCTTAGCAACGCTTTGGGTGAGACTTCTTCTCTTCGAAGGAAATGAAAATACCAACACTCTAGACTACACGGTACCTTTTGTTGGTAACCTGAGAAGGACCCTGGTATGATCAATCTTACACCAACATGACTAACCCCAAGTCAAAAGATCAAATTTGTCTTTATCTTGTTTGTATCTCAAAAAATAAAATAAATATTACGAACATAAGAATAAATTCCCATGAGCTTCATAGTGAAATAAGGTGATATAAAATACCTAAAAAACATTAGAAAGAGTCTATAAAATTTTGTGAGAAAAACAAAGTATAAGATGAAACACATATTTTCTTCGAATTCTTGACCTACAAAGACATTAGATTTATTTTTTTGTGGAAATATTTTTGGCATTGGGGTCCACCCATGCGATACAAATTGTCTCATTCTCTAGCCTATAAGAAAGAATAAGAGTGTTGCTACATTTTCAAGCCCACACTAATATCCACAAACAACAACTTGCTTACATTTACATACTATACCCCACTCCTAAATTGAATATGTCACCTCTAGGGAGAAAACATTCATTCTTAACTATTAGGTGCACTCAGGTTGTGCAACAAATACTGTAGATCTAATTTCCAAAACATGTGTAATAAAACTCAACTCCATAACTTGTTCACACAAAAAAATAAAAGGGATATCGAAAATTTTATTTCTAACTTATTTTATCATATAAACCACATGATAAATCAAAGTAATTAATTTAATTTTATAGGTATGATAGATCAAATTTATTCTTAGTGAATCACCATCACCATCACCATCAATCATCAATCTAATTAATGTTAGATAATCAATTTTCCTATAAAATTATCTATACAACACCAAACATTCAATATATTTTTTACTAGTTAATCACTAAGTTTACAATTGTATATTATTGTGAATCTCTATAATCACTATAGAATATGTCTAAATCCAAAAATTGAGTTAAATGTCAAATTTCAAAACACACACACACACACATAATCATTAAGAAATTCCTAATAAAAAAATTTATTTGTTCGACCCTTTCTATTAAGGTGTAATTCATAGGGAGGTCACGAGATCCATTCTAACTGAGTCCTATGGGATTACCAACTATTATTATGATTGTAAATTAATATCACCCTTAATATAGAAACGTGGGGAAGAAGGTGGAAATTCATGGAATGGAAATAGAAAGGTACTTGCCTCCTAATTTTTCACTTAAGTGCTAAAGGCTAAGGGGATTTATTTCTCTAGAAAAAAGTACATAATAGTCAAGAAATTTTATGATTAACAAAATTTTGGGCATTTATAAAAAAATTAAAGCTTCGTAAAAATCATTAATTTTAAAGTTTATTAAAAAAATTCTAACTTCATGAAAATTATTAATTTTTGGATCTACTAAAAAAATCCTAAGTTTTGAAAAATTATCATCAAACTAAATTTAGTCCAAATTTAATGAAATATTTTCTCTATAAATTTTATTTCTATCCACAACTACATTGATAAAACATTCAAAACATAAATCATTTTGCAGCTATTTCCATCCACAACTACATTGATAAAACATTCACAACATAAATCATTTTGCATGTTGAGTTAATATTTGAAATAATCCTATGTGCTATCAATTCTATTCAATTCAATATGACTAGCTTGGATAAAGTGATCTAGTATGATATATGTTATAATCTTTACCATTCTATCCACAAATTATATGCTATCAATTCGATTCAATTCAATATGACTAGCTTGGATAAAGTGATCTAGTATGACATATGTTATAATCTTTACCATTCTATCCACAAATTATATGGAGATGCATGCCTAGGATCTTGACCCTAAGCCTCCAAATCATGGAATGTTATGTATATAAAATCATAAACCTTACCAAAAATAAGATAACAAATTTGAGTATTAGTATTTAGTGGTGCTAAGAGGATATTGTAAATCATTACTAATTAGTAGATAATGGGAAAGGTCATCTTGTCAACGTTGTTAACGTTGTTCCTTTTGCTAGGCATTTTTTCTAATATATATATATAATTGCAAGGCTCTAGATAGATTAAGGATGTCCTATTCTCCTTGAAGTGATGATACGTTGTTGAATCTCTAAGTGTATTTTTGTTATGCTCCTTAAATTGTTTTCTTAGTTGGGCATATCCCCAAAAATTCTAAAACATTTGGTTAATTTCCCAAGGTGGAAATTATTATTATAAATACACCATTAATAAATCTAGAAATCTATACAAAGTGAGGAATAAGTAAGTTTGCAATGTTTATTTAAACTCACCTTTCTTTGAAAGAATGGGTAAATCTATGTTTTAGTATTTTTTCAAATATTTCATTAAAAAGGAAAATAAATAATATTTATTTCAAAAGGAATTGATACTATGGTTATGATCATTCTACAAACATAACATGAACTAAAAGGAATTGATACTATGGCTATGATCATTCTACAAACATAACATGTAGTTGGAAAAAAGTAGAAGTACAAACTTATCAAAAGAACTATTGAAAATAAAGAAACAAACCCTAACATAACATTTACCAATTACAAACATAACATGCAGTTGGAAAAAAGTAGAAGTACAAACTTATAAAAAGAACTATTAAAAATAAAGAAACAAACCCTAACATAATATCTACCCACTAAATTGTTGAAAAAAAATAGAAATAAAAACTTATCAAGAGAACTATTGAAAATAAAGAAACAAACCCCTAACAACATAATAGGTGAGAGGGAGTGGATTATATCATGCCATTATGGGATCCCTTCCAATTGATAATCAATATAATGTACTTAAAACACAAAGAAAAACAACACAAGGATAAAAATTAGAATTACCTAAAATATTGATTCATTTCTTGCCCTCTTTTCCTTCTAAGATGGAAGGGAAAATGTATTTATACAAAAATAGGTGAAAAATCATGAAGGTTAATAATGAACTCTGGGTGGCCCCTAGAACTGTAGCTCAGTTGGTGATAGAGTGCAGTGTTAAGGAACTCCTTGTGATTTCATTAGTTAATACCTTGCCTAGCATGTGTGTCGTGCTTGGGGGGTGTGCAGTGCACTTGGAGGTTATAGCGGTAATGCTCGAAAAAATCAACCCCATATCATGTGAGTATGAGCTTACCCAGTTTTTTATTCTACCTGTAAAAAAAATAATGGACATTGGATTAATTCCCTTTACTAACTACTTCTTGGAGTCTCAGGTTTTGATGGTTCATCTCACCTCTACTAGAGACAACTAGTTGAAAGATTTACTAATAGATGAAGATAATTAGTCGAGTGATTGACTAATATATGGATATAGTCGTTCAACTAACAACTAGATATAATTGGTAGAGTGTTTGACTATCAATTGGAGACAATTGGTCGATGGCTAAACCAATTGAGCAATCGACTACATGATGGATGACTGGATGGTCTGTTTGAATAGGTAAGTCGACTGGTCGATGAGATAGCACGAGTTTGTCGGAAACCATTAAAGCCATGAATTTTTATTTATGGACAAGAGATTCCCCATTTCAAGGTTGGTTAGATAACAATACTATAAATAAAGGATGCCATGGGTTGATGATGAGTAAGAAAATAATTTGTATGAAATAATGCATTGTGATTTTTTTTATCATCGTGCATTGTGCCTAAGTTCTAAAAAAATGTCCTTAGGCACCACCAATCTTCTTGGAGTATTATTCCCCCTTTTTAAATTTTTGCAAATTTTTTTTTCTCTTATCAAGGTTATCCCTATATCCAACATGGTATCATAGTGACTAGTTTTAACCTCACCTGTTGTCCACAATTCTTGTTGAATCAGATCATGTAGTGATTGATTGTATTTATTTTTATTTTTTGAATGTAACCAATTTAGACTATATTAGATCTATAATACATCAACTCATGGATTTTAATGTTCATCTTGTTGTTTTGAATGGAATCAATTATGCTATCTGGGCACCAAATATGGAGAATTTGTTGAAAAACAAGGGGCTCTAGAAGTATACTAAGGCCACTATTCTAGATCCAAAGGATGACCAGGGGAAGTGTTTCATCTATGGGAAGAAAGATGAGGTTGTTGGGGTCATTACAACCTACCATTCCTTGGATATATGCTTTCATACAATTGGGATCGACTTTTCTCATGAAGTGATCCAGATGGATATTGGTGGCCACCCACCTATTCCAACTAGCTCCTCTTGCATGTTTTTAGTTCAGCACGGTCTTTTGTACTTTTTTGTAATTGTGGGTTATACACTTTTTTGGTTGTCTCAAACCTTACACATATTCCAGGTGGATACTAGTGGCCTCTCACCTAATCCAACTGGCTTATTTTGTATGTTTTAATGTCATCACATCTTGTTGTACTTCAAAGGCCGTTTTGGAGCCCTAAACATTGTTTTTTTGGCTCACCACAATCAAACTATAGAAAATGTCAGAGTTTAATGGAATAATGTGTAGTTATCCGAAATACATTTCCAATGGGCTATCACATACCTAAACGAAGATCGTATGAAAAAGTTATGACCCTGGGAAGTTGAGGTACCAACTTACCCATAGGGGGGCACTTGACTTTTGGTGTTTCACTTCCTAGGGTTAGGTTTTTGTATATCTAGGGTTTTGGAATTCATGAGTAATATCAAAAATACCTCTAGAGCCTCATTTTAATCATTCTTCTCAGACGAATGCGCAAAAAATCGACATCTCTTTTCAGAGATAGCTACCACCATTCGATCAAGTGTTTTAGTTCTATAGTTTTAAAAATACCTCTAGAGCCTCATTTTAATAATTCTTCTCCGACGAATGCGCAAAAAATCCACATCTCTTTTCAGAGATAGCTACAACCATTCGATCAAGTGTTTTAGTTCTATAGTTTTACAATTTTAGCCTATTTCATTTACTCGATAGAAGATATTGTTCATTGGATATCTGTTTTGTTATTCATATCTCTGAGTTTATTGTATTCAGTATTTTAATCGGTTCGTTCTACTCCTAAATCCAAATCAACGGTATCAGAGTGGTCTGCTCTTCATTTATTTTTCTTCGTGCATGTCCCTAACAAGATCTGGGTACAAGAAGTTAGGACTCAAACCAATCGATTAGTTGGAATATAGGCCATGTCAATCCCAAAAAAAAACCATGGGGGACAAAAAGAAAGATGATGGAGCAGGATATGCTATTAAAATGTTGCTCGATGAGGCCCTTGTGCAATAAAGGAATGAAATGATGGACAACTTTGCACAGATCCTTCGACGGCTACCACAAGAGAAGCATCTTCATCAATCAACCATGCAACCCCCTTCAAGGTATAGGTAAATTTTGATATTCCATTATTTGAAGGACCGATAGATGTGGATGTTGTAGATAAATGGTTGAATCTACTCGAAGGGTATTTTTCGGTCCACAATTTTTTTGATAGTGGAAATATTACTTTTGCACTCCTCAAGGTCATCACCCATATTAAGGACTGGTGGGATACTTAATTTGAAAAAAGGGTCGTAGATGAATCTACAATACTTGTGGTGGCCCCTACATGGGATTGCTTCTGAGAATCCATTAAACAACCGTACTACCCTGTTGGAAGCTATGAGGACTAGTACACCAAATGGACCAGCCTGCGTCAAGAAAGGGACTAGACAGTACTAGATTTCACCAATATTTTCCATACCCTGTGCACCAAATTGGGTATCAAATACTCTGAGAAACATATGGTGGTCAAATACCACAGTTGTTTGCATAGACACATTCAAAAATAAATGGAGTTTTTGGACACTACCCCATTTTCCATGGCTTATAGATACGCTATCAAGATCAAGAAAAACTTTAAGCATAAGAGGTGAGAGTTTGGATTTGCAAACTTCTCACAGCCAAAGCAGAACAAAGTAGGTTCCAACCCACACATCAAGAGATCGAATCAAGATGGCCACTCTTAGGAAAACCATTCCAAGCCAAAACACAATAAGAGCAATGAGAAGACGAAGAAGGACATGAGAAAATGGTGTGAGTACCATAAAATACCTTGGCACAACACTAAAGAATGTCGCTCCAAGAAGTCACTCATGGTCGAGCTGAATTTTGTCGAGTCAGAGGCCGATTTTGATTCTGAATCAAATCCCAGAACAGGAAAGAATATTATTTATGTTGAACCCAGTGCCATCGTCTCTACCACCAAAGCTCTACCAAGCAAACAAAAATAACCAGAGGAAGGGGAACGCCTCTTTCACTCGCAGATGTGGGTAAAGGGGGCTCTGCTTCATTTAATTGTTGATAGAAGCAATCAGAAGAACCTTATTTCAATAGAGTTTGTCAAGCAACTAGACCTGCCAATGACACTTTACCCACAACCCTACACCATCTGGTGGTTTTTCCAAGGAATAGATCTCTATGTTATCCAACAATGGTGTTTTCCCTACGGCATCAAGCCTTTCAAAGATCAAGTATTGTGTGATATTTCTCCCCTTGAATTTTTTTATGTTCTTTTAGGACAACCGTATTTTTGGAAGAGTCATGTTGTATGTGAGTCTAGACCCCTCAATTTTATTATTAATTTAGGTAGACAATTGTACAGGATACCATAGGTAGTGCCACATATCACTATTTCTTTAATCTATGCTAAGAAATTTAGTAAGGTCATTTCACAAACAAGGAATTTTGTCTTCTTTGTGATCCAGGTACACAGTAAGCAGAAGGTCATCGCCACATCCATGGCCTCTACATAGAGCCTCTATTTTCAGCATAATCAAGTGTACATGATCATGGAAGAATACAGAGACATGTTCTCCTCACCCATGAGGGTACCGATGCACTACCAAGTCAAGGATTCAATTGATATGACCCCTGATGCACCTCTACCTAATGGACCAATCTATCATCACTCACTGATGGAAAATGAAAAATCAGGCATTATATCTAAGAGATTCTTCAAAAGGGGCACATTAGACCCAGCTCCTCCCCTTACGGAATTTTGATTGTACTGGTGTAGTAGAAGGATAGGACTTGGCAACTCTGCATTGATTAAAGAGACTTAAAAAAAATCCTATTCAGGAACCAATACCCAATTCCTAGGACTGATGACCTTCTTGAACAACTCAAGGGGGGAAATTTCTTCAACAATATTGACCTAAAGTATGGCTATCACTAGGTTCCCATTGAACCAACTGATGTATGGAAGATATCCTTCAAATCTAAAGAAGGTCTCTTTGAATGGTTGGTCATGCCATTTGGCTTAAAAATTGCACCAGCCACTTTCGTGAGGTTGATGGATGATGTATTGAAACCCTTCACCAACTCTTTTGTGGTGGTATATTTGGATGACATCCTCATATTCAACAAAACTTGGGAGGATCACATGCAGCATATTCAACAAGTTTTTAGCACTCTGTGATAGCACAAGCTATATGCAAACTAGGAAAATTTATCTTATGGCATGAACAAGGTCTAATACTTGGAATACATTGTCGATGAGCATGGGGTACATGTTGATCCAGCTAATATCCAAGTCATCCATGACTAGCCAACCCCAACCACACTAACCGAGCTTCAGAGCTTCTTAGGATTGGCCAACTTCTATCGATGGTTCATGTTGGGATTCTCCCATATTGCATGGGAAAAGTTTGTGTGGGGGGAGGAACAACAAAGAGAATTCAATGATATGAAGCATCACTTTTCTCAACTCCAATACTCTCTTTTCCCAATCTGTAGCAACTTCTCAAGATTGAAACCGATGCATTTGACTATGTTGTAGGAGTAGTTCTCACTCAGAATGGTCATCCGATGGCATACCATAGTGAGACACTCTCCGATACTATCCGTAAATACCCCACCTATGACAAGGAAATGTATTCCATTGTAAAATCTTGTTGTCAATGGAAACATTACATTCTGGTAAAGGAGACGATCATCCACACTGATCACAAGCCTCTATAGTTCATACAGACATAGGGGAAATTGTAGAAAAACCTCCATCAAAAGTTGTCCACCTACCTGCAACAGTTCCATATCAACATCAATTATAATACAAGGATCTCAAATCGTTCCTTTGACTGCCTCAGTCAACCTCTTATGGATGCACTCACCATTTTGCTCCATTCTTTTGGACATGAGGCATCTAAATGGCCCCAACTATATAAAAAAGATCTAGACTTCGCTGCCACTTATCATCTCTTAGGTACAGGCGTGACTGTCATCGATCTTCAGATTTAGGATGAACTATTATTCCATCTAGTACATCTTTTTGTTCCTACAAGTGAGCATGCAATGATGATTTGGGAATCCCACTACAGTTGCATAGCAGGACATTTTGGTGTGGAGAAAACTGTGTTCGTTCTTCAGAAACATTTTTATTGGCCAAAAATTCGACAAGACATCAGCAAGTATATCATATCTTGCAATCCCTATGCCATTTCAAGGCCAACAATTAATAAGCAAGGCTTATACATCCCTCATCCTACTGCTGAGAAACCTTCAAAATCCATCTCAATGGATTACATATCTGGCCTTATGTCCACCAAGCAAGGAAATGGATTTGTATTTGTGGTCGTTAATTGGTTTTTAAAGATGGACATCCTCACAACATGCAATAAGAATAGCACAGTGGAAGATACTACCAAGATCTTCTTTGAATGAGTGTGGGTCCATTTTTGGATACCACATACCATCATCTTCGACTGGGATAGTCGGTTCCTCAACACATTTTGGTTGAGTCTCTGGTCATTGTTGGACACCAAGCTCACTAAATCCACCACTTTCCACCCCCAAAAAAATGGCCAAACAGAGGTTTTCAATCGAATTATTGTGCACATCCTACGCATGTACAACTCTAAGCATCCACGTACATGGGCTGAGAGTCTCCCCTATGTTCAACATAGTTACAACATGGCTCTCCATAGCTCCACCTACCATAGCCCATCTAAAGTGGGGTTGGGATTCCAACCCATGGGTCCCCTTGATGTTGCACTACCTCTTGCCACCACACAAACAAGATCTTCCCATGTACATTTTAAGACTGATAAAGCCACCATATTCATTGAGTGGATTCAACACATCCTCCAATAGGTCCAGGAGATTTTTCATAAATCCAATGCTATGTACAAGTAGCACCATGATCAACATAGCGTACTGTGCCATTTTCAGGTTGGCGGCAAATTCTAGTTACATTTGCAGAAGGAGGGTCTCACAGGGCCCCATCATAATCTTTGCCCACTTCTCTATGGTCCTTACACTATCACCAAGGTTGTGGGTAGCAATGCTTTTGAGCTCAACATTCCACACTTCCTTGGCCTGCACCCAATGTTCAATGTGGAACTCCTTCGACCATATTTTCCACCATTATTGAACACCTAAGAGATCGCAGAATAGCTGAAACCAATAGATCTCAACCCAAATTTCATGGAACAAACATCCACTTATCAAATAGTGGACACACAGGTCAAGGGCACTCACAAGCAGAGGATCCAGCTTTATCGGGTTGTTAAGGCAAGGTAGCTCCTACACTAAGGAAAGTGGCTCACCCAAGGCCAAATCCAACAGATGTTTCCTCCCCTGATGGGGGAACTCAACGCAATGGAGACCATTTCTTCCTAAGGTGGGGGGATTGATCCAAGTGGATATTGGTGGCCACACACCTATTCCAACTGGCTCTTGTTGTCCATTTTTAGTTCAACACATTCTTCTATACTTCTTTGCAATTGTGGGTTCTACACTCCTGGGGTTGTTTGAATCCCCACACATATTCTAGGTGGATACTGGTGGCCTCTCACCTAATCCAAATGGCTTATTTTGTATGTTTTCATGACATCACATCTTATTGTACTTCTAGGTCCATTTTGGAGCCCTAAGCATTGTTTTTTTTTCTTTCCATAGTTAATTATAGACGGAGTTAGATTTTGACATCATAATGTGTAGCTCTCTAAAATACCTTTCTAATCGGCTATTGTGTGCCTAAAATGAAGGTCGTATGCAAAATTTACAACCCTAGGAATTTGAGGTTCCAACTTACCCATAGGAGCCCACATGACTTTTGGCGTTTCACCTCCTAGGGTTAGGTTTTTGGATGTCTAGGGTTTTGGAATTCATGAGTAATATGAAAAATGCCTCTGGAACCTCATTGTAATCAATCTGCTCAGACAAATTCCCTTAGCAGCCACATCTCTTCTCAGAGATAGCTACCACCATTCGAGCAAGTGTTTTAGTTTTGCAATTTTATAGTTTCAGCCTATTTCATTTATTCAATAGAAGACATTGTTCATTGGATATATGTTTTGTTCTTCATATCTCTGTGTTTATTGTATTCAGTCTATTAATCATTTCATTCCGCTCCTAAATCCAGATCATGAAATATGGAAGAAGTTAAAGTATTTTTTTGACAAAGTTGATGAGAGTCAAATTATGTAGTTATAGAAAGAGTTTATCTCTCTTGATCCCCATTCCTTTGAAAGGGTTGAGGAATATTTGGCTTGTGTTAAATAAATCCAATTGAAACTAGGTGAATGTGGTAAGAACTTTTAGAAGAAATATGGACAACTCATTGAACAAGTCCTAATGAATCTGAGAACACCTTTTGACGTGTTTTGTTCCACATTCCATACAAATTGAAAAGAATGTCGAGAACATGTTAAGGAATATATATTAATACCTTTTCTGGATTACTAATTAATGATCAACACAAGTTGCTTGATAAAGGGAATCTTAGTGGTAAACATCAAGATCACATGTTTAAGGGAAAGTGAAAGTTGACTTATAATTAAAGAGGATGCTCTGATGCTTGTGTACATAAATAGGAATGTATTGACCATAAGGATAGAGTGAATATTGATGAGTCAACATCCACCTAGAAGAATCAAAAGAAGAAAACATGTCTCTATTGTGGAAGAGAAAAAATGTTGGAATAAGGGCTCTGACTTAGAAGATAAGGTTAGGAATCTTGAAGGTGATATGATGATTGTGTGTTGACCAAATGACAAATTTACCTTCAAAGCTGGAATTTCTCAAGTGTTTCTTTCTCACATAATGAAGAATGAGTAGGTAGTTTATTCTAGGTGCACTCATCATATGGACAAATATGCTTCCTTTTTCTCCTTTCTGGATAAAGTTGTTGAGTGAAAGATTTATGTATCTGATAATTTTTTCCCTCGATATTTTCGATCACGGTGATGTCCCCTATCAACATAGTATAATTTTTAATGTCTATCATGTGCCAAATCTGAGTGAAAATCTAATTTCGGTTTCCCAACTAAGATAAATTAGTAAGATTGTTGAGTTTTGTATAGATTAATTCTTTGTTAAGGATCTGAATAAAAATAGGTTGATTTTTGAAAAAGGATTTATCAAATCAAAGGATACACTATATAAGTTTTATGACCTACCTCAACCATATCTTCGACTAGTTTCTCTCATTAGCCAGACGAACGAACGGAATATATTTTGGCATGATTGATTTGGACACCTGAATTTTGGAAGTATAAAGGTGATGGTCACATTGAACATGGTTGTTTTCTTACCCAAATTTATATCCACCTAACGAAGTCTATAGAGGATGTGTCTTGGGAAAGCATCATTAGGCACCATTCGACTTTGGAAAATCATGGCATGCATAGAACCCACTAGAGATTGTTCACACTGATCTATGTTGTATTAATAATCCTTCATTATCAAGTGTGAATTATATCTTGGCATTTACCAATGATCTCTCTATATTTAATTGGATGTATTTCTTAAAGAATAACAATCACGTATTTGAAAAATTCAATAAATTTAGGGCATTGGATTAAAAGAGATGTAGTTGATCTATCAAGTGTTTGAGATATGATAATGGTGGAGAGTATGTGAATCCATCATTTGAATAATATCTTGCTCAATAAAGTATCACTTGGCATATGTATGTTCGTCATACTCCTTAATAGAATGGTGTGATAGAAAGAAATAATCACACTTTGGTCAAAATGGCTTGTTGCCTTTTGTGAGCTAAAGATCTATTGACTTTGATTTGGGTTGAAGTTGTTTATTGTTCCAACTATCTTTTGAATTGTATTCTAACTAGAGCCATCAATTTTGTGACTCTGGTTTAGAGATGGTGTGGAAAGAAGGCCTTGGTTAGCCACCTCGGAATATTTGTATGTATTGTTTGTGATCATATATTAGATGATTGGAGGAAGAAATTAGATTCAAAGAGTCATTATTCCATCATGATGGGATACTCTAAAGAATCCAAATCATATCAACTATTTTACCTTATCAAACATTATATCTTCATTAGAAGAAATGATTTTTTTGATGAGAAGTATTTAGGCATTGATTTTTTGAATGTTTATCTTTCTCTATTAGAAGATGATCCTTTTGATATCATTGAATAAAATGGATCATCTCTTCCTTTTTCCATATTTTCCATTGGGAAATGGAACTATGTTCCTGACTTAACTAGAAAATCAATATTTGTTTCTGGGTTGATTGGTCCTTGGTCTACTATGACTAAACTTTTTACTTCTTTTGATCGACCTTTTGAAGTTAATGTCAGTTCCCCATCCCCGTGTTTCCCTTGCTAGGATACTAAGATGATTGGATATGTGTTAAGGTCCTAACCCGCACATAGGTAGATCAATGTATTCGGATGTAATAAAGGTCAATATTAATAAGACCTTTCAATAAAATAGAATAAGGCAGATGTAAGAAGACCTAATAGAAGCTTCCGCTTCTAGAAGGATC
>ML778053.1:361276-391197 GCA_009831015.1 Picea engelmannii | reverse complement strand
CCCTTTGGTTTGTGTAACGCCCCCTCCACCTTTTAGAGCCTCATGAACCATGTCTTCCGCCCTTTTCTCCGTCATTTTGTCTTAGTTTTCTTTGATGATATCCTCATATATAGAAAGACATGGACAAACCATCTTACTCATGTAGATCAAGTTCTCAGCCTACTCTCTCAGCATCATCTTTTCCTGAAACAGTCCAAATGTGCTTTTGGTGCATCCAAAGTAGAATACTTGGGTCATCTAGTGGGCAATGATGGCGTCAGTGTGGACCCAAAAAAGATTGAAGCTATGCAAGATTGGCCGCACCCAAAGACTCTCAAAATCTTGCATGGATTTTTTGGCCTCACAGGGTATTATCGCAAGTTCGTTAAGAACTATGGAAATATTGCAACACCTCTCACGGCTCTCCTAAAAAAGAACTCTTTCACTTGGACCCCAGCAGCTGCTCAAGCTTTTCAAACATTGAAGACGTCCATGTGCACCACTTCGGTTCTGGCCCTTCCAGACTTCACAAATACATTTGTGTTGGAATGCGACGCCTCAAATAAAGGAATTGGCGTTGTCCTTATGCAAGAGGGTCGACCTTTGGCCTTCACTAGAAAACAACTGTCTGAAAATAATCTGGGCAAACCAATTTATGAAAAAGAAATGTTGGCGATTCTGTATGTCGTTGAATTATGGCGTCCTTATCTCTTGGGGCAACGATTCCAAATTAAGACCGACCATCAAAGCCTCAAGTAATTTCTGGAACAACGCATTTCCTCCCAAGAACAACAAAAATGGGTCACTAAGCTCTTTGGATATGATTATGAGATCATTTACAAGAAGGGAAAAGACAATGTCGTGGCGGATGCACTGTCCCGGAAGTATGAAGACGAAGGATCCCTTTTTTCTCTTTCCTTCGTTGTACCTGATTGGTTGCAAGCTGTGCACCAGGAATGGCTTCAAGACCCCAAAAGTTCGCTACTGATCCAGAAACTGTAGAACAAGGGTCAGGCTCCCCCAGGGTACTCCTGGCTCCAGGATGAGCTTTGATACAAAGGCTGCTTGTATTTAAGTAAACAATCCAAGCTCAAATCCATGGTACTTCCAGAGCTTCATGCTACACCCACAGCGGGGCACTCTGGGTTCACCAAAACATATGACCAAGTCAAATGTTCTTTTTTCTGGGAGGGTATGAAACAGGACATCCGTAAGTTTGTGGCTGAATGTGAGGTATGTCAATGCAACAAGGGAGAAACAGTCAAATCTCCTGGCACCCTCCAACCGCTTCTAATTCCCCCTGCTATTTGGAAGGATATCTCTATGGACTTTATTACAGGCTTACCCAAATCGGGGAATAAATTNGGTGGATCGCCTTTCCAAGTATGCTCATTTTTTTGCTCTTCACCACCCATTTACTACATCTACGGTGGCTCAAATTTTCATGGATCAGGTCTTCAAGCTTCATGGCATGCCAAACTCTATTGTTTCTGATCGAGACCCAACTTTCACAAGCAATTCTTGGCAAGAACTGTTTAAGCTACAAGGTACCCAATTGCATCTCAGCTCAACTTATCATCCCCAGATAGATGGTCAAACAGAAGTTGTCAACAAGTGTTTGGAAACATATCTGAGGTGCTTTGCCTCTGAAAAACAACACCAATGGGCTCAATGGTTACCCCTCACTGAATGGTGGTACAAAACTACATACCATACAACCACTCGCATGAATCCTTTTGAAGCAGTGTATGGACAGAAGCCACCATCAGTTCTCTCATACTTACCAGGTACCTCGAAGGTCCAGGCAGTTGACCAAACACTTATCGTCCGAGAGGATATCCTTCGTACCCTTAAAGAGAACTTGGTCATGGCCCAGAATAGAATGAAGCAGCAAGTAGATCAAGGTCGCTCGGAACGTCAATTTTCCGAAGGGGATCAGGTGTTTCTAAGACTGCAACCATATAAGCAAACTTCCCTCAAGGTCGAGTAGTGTCAGAAGCTAGCACCCAAATTTTATGGCCCTTACACAGTTCTCAAGCGGGTGGGAAAAGTCGCATATCAGTTAGCTCTGCCCAGTCAGTCGAAGCTACATCCTGTTTTTCATGTTTCCTGCTTGAAGAAGGTGATTGGAACCAGGTGCCAAATTCAAACCAACCTCCCAGAATTAGCTGAAGAAGGATCCATTTGGCTACAACCAGAAGCAGTTTTGGACCAGCGGGAGCGTCTCCTGTGTCAGAGAACCATCAAGGAAGTGATAGTACAGTGGAAAGATATGACTCCAGCAGATGCCACTTGGGAACCAGCTACCATTCTGCAGCAATTTCCACATCTCAAGCCTTGAGGACAAGGTTATTTTTAAGGGGTTGGACATGTTAAGGTCCTAACCTGCACATAGGTAGATCAATGTATTTGGATGTAATAAAGGTCAATATTAATAAGACCTTTCAATAAAATAGAATAAGGCAGATGTAAGAAGACCTAATAGAAGCTTCCACTTCTAGAAGGATCTTCCTCTAGATGCTTCTCTTAATAGACACATTTAGTATAAATAAGGGTCGAGGGTATGAAAACCCTAGCTTGGAGATTATTGTAACAGAGCACTGCTCGACTGGAGGTTGCCCCCTCGAATAGGCCTGTGAACATTGCTTTCTGAATTGAACTTCTTTTATATTGCTATTTCGTATATCATTTCTGTGTATTGTGAAGATTATGCTGGATATTTTACTGTTATTCTGCCATTTCTAGAATTTTATTTTTGTTTTGCATATTTTATATATTTGGTATCTTGCAATATGTTGGAATTGGTGTTGGTGATATCTCTTAAGGATGTCATACTCATATTTACAAGTCAAAGGACAATGTTTCTTTGATGACTCATGTTCTTGATACTTGTGATCCTATATCCTATGTCAATGTGCAAGGAAACATTGAATGGGATAAATCTATGAACTCTAAGATGAATTCTCTTTTATGCAATCACTTGGGATTCAGTTCTTCGACCTCAAGGGAAGAACATCATGAAATTTCGATGGGTTTATAGAAACAAATTTACCTTTGAAGGTTTTGTTGAGTATCATAAATATTATTTGGTCACAAAGGGATTTTCTTAAAAAAAAGGCATCAACTACACTGAGACCTTTTCCTTTGCTACAAAAGTGAATTTGTTCGACTGATTATTTCTCTTGTTTCTCGCTTCATGTGGAAGATTTACTAGATGGATGTTAAAAGTGACTTTCTTCATGGATAATTATCTAAAGAAATATTAATAGAATAGCCCCTCGGTTTTGTGACATGTTCCAACCTTGTTTTTCAACTCCAGAAGTCTATTTACAGATTGAAATAGGATCCAAGGGCCTAGTATGATAAGATTGATTGCTTCTTTCTCAATCTTGGATTCAAACTTTGTGAATCTTATCACAATATTTATGTATTACATGTTAATGTTGGTACCTTTATTATTGTTATATATGTTGATGATTTGGTCATAAATGAAAAAAATCTTGATCTACTTCTTAGATTGAAGAGACAACTTGTTGACACCTTTGATTTGGAAAATCTTGGTCTTCTTCATTACTTTCTAAATCTCCAAGTTTTACCTGTATATGATGGTTTGTTCCTCTCTTAATATAAACATGTATTCCACCTATTGAAATATTTTAATATGGTCGAACGTAAGCCATCTGCTACCCCTTTTCATTATGGGATTAAGATAACCAAATATTGTTGGTCTCCCAATGTCAATGCCACCATTTATCAACAATTGGTCGATATCCTTATTTATCTTACTCACAATTAACCTTTTGTCTCCTTGTTGTTAGTGTCTTGTTGTGTCGGGCATAAACAACCTCATGTTTCTTGTATATTTACTTGCAAAGTCTCTCTCAAAGAAAGTGGATCCCCATTTTCTCTTCTATAAACACTTCTTGGCTTGAAATTGTTTCCTAATAGTTTATTGTTGATTACCTCTCTATAAGCAAACCTTTCTAGTTTTCTTAAGTTCGTCTGGAATTGCATTTTTTTATTGGGACTTTGGAATATTTTGAATATAAATTTTGGTCATTGGACAAGTTACTATAAACTTCTCTAGTTTATACTGGAGGATTCCCCTCAAATTCTCTATTTCCCATCAAAGAATTTCCCTTAAACTCCTCTAAAACATTTTTTCACCTCTAGTTGTCTTAATGCCAAATCCTTTGGTTTGACTGGAGGATTTATTACAAACTCCTTTGGTCAAACTGGAGGATTTCCCATCTTATCCTTCAACACTCATTGGTACACTTCGTGTTAATGCCTCTAGTATACACCAGAGACGTTCCTATAATGTATTCCAGTGAATACTATATGGATCCCACTAACACCTATGTTCCACACCAGAGGCATTCACAACATTCCCCCAATGCAATCTTCCAAAACCCTATGATCACATTAAATGTTCTCAATGGCTATAAGAGGGAACTCTTATTCAACCATTGCCACTATTGTTTCTTTCAAGTTCTCAAGAGTTTTCATGAACAAAGTGTGAAGCACCCCTACCTTTCAATATTTTAGACCATGAGTCCTATGATTTTTTTCGTCAACAGTTACTGTCATGGAATGTTGTTGAGGTATGACCTAATCTTCTCAACTATTTTTTCTTACATAATTTAAATAGTTAATATTGAAATTTGTTAGGTTTAGGGCCTAATTGTTAGAAAACATGAATGTGAAGCAATAAAATAAAACAAATGCGGAAACAAAAAACAGAAGATACATAATACAATAGAGACATAGATTTATGTGGTTCACCCAGTGTGGGCTACGTCCACTAGAGAAATTTCCAGGTCCTTCCTTTACTATTATCCAGCAAATGAAGGGATACAACCTACAGAAAAACCCACTATAACTTCCTCTTCTTTCTCTCACAGTCTCCTCTCCCATAATACAATACTCGCCATAATGCATAACCGCAATACATTTCCCTCATAATAGAGAGTTTCCTTCTAGGGAAAAAAAACCTAACATAATTTCTACCATTAGATCTACGACCTTATAATGAACGATCCAGATTTACAATGAAATTACAATATACATTTAGAAGGCAATTTTTCCTACCTCCCCTCTGCACTTCCCCACATGAAAGAGTGTACATACTTCTGGGGTGTAAAGTATTCATGGGGAATAAACATGACTGAAAGCAAGGACCTCAAAATTAGGAAGATAATCAATCTCCACAACCAACAATATCCCACTTGGAGACTGATCTCAACAACTCCACCGTTGTTGTATATGATGGACTATGAACCTTCTTGGACTTGGAAAATTTCTCATCTTCATCTTCATTCTTGAAGACCAACTGAAATTGAGAAAGAACTCAGTTCCTCTCTGGTTACTCCCTTTGTTAACATGTCTGCAGGATTCTAGCTAGTGTGTATCTTTTCCAACTTCAAATGTCCATCTTCCATTGCGGATCGTAAGAAGTGGTACCTCAATTGTATATGCTTAGTATTCGAATGGAAGGTTGAGTTCTTTGAAAGATGAATTGCACTCTCACTGTCATAGTACAACCTGCTATTCTCCTGCTTCTTTCCTAATTCCTCCATAAACCTTTGTAACCAAATCATCTCTTTACTAGCCTCTGTAGTAGCAACATACTATGCCTCTTTTGTTGAAAGTGAAACAACCTTTTGCAGTTTCAAAATTCATCTTACTGTTGTTCCACCTATATTAAAAACATACCTTGTGGTGCTCCTCCTACTGTCTTTATCACCTGTCGTATCTGAATCAACATATCCCTTTAGAAAAGTTTCTGAACCTCCAAAACATAATACATGAGTAGAAGTACCTCTCAAATACCTGAGAATCCACTTTATTGCCTCCCAATGTTCTTTACCTGGATCGTTCATATACCTTCTCACAACTCCGACTACATGTGCAATCTCTGGTCTTGTGTAAACCATTGTATACATCAAGCTGCCAACTGCTGATGAATAAGGGACCCTGGACATGTATTATATCTCCTACTATGTCTTGGGACACATTTCCTTAGTTAATTTAAAATGGTTGGCCAAAGGTGTACTAATAGGTTTTTCATTTTTCATTCTAAACCTCTCCAACACCATCTCTGTGTACTCACCCTGAGACAATGTCAATTTACGATGTTTTCTGTCTCTTGTTATTCTCATGCCAAGGATTTTCTTTACAGCACCCAAATCCTTCATCACAAATGAATTGGCTAATTTCTTCTTGACCGTATTTATATCATGCATATTATACCCTGCAACAAGCATGTCACCTACATACAATAGAAAAATAATATAACTTCCATTTTCTAGCCATTTAAAATAAACACAGTGATCGGAATGACATCTAGTATAACCTTGTTCTTTCATAAACCTGTCAAACTTCAAATACCACTTCCTTGGAGCTTGCTTTAGGCCATACAAGCTCTTCTTCAACATGCATACCAAATTATCCTTCCCTTTGACCTTACACCCCTATGGCTGCTACATATAAATCTCTTCCTCCAAATCCCCATGGAGAGAAGCTATTTTTACATCTAACTGTTCAAGATGAAAATCTTTTACTACCACAAGACTTAAAATAGTCCTAACTGAAGTCATTTTAACAACAGGAGAAAATATTTCATCAAAATCTATACCTTTCTTTTGTGCAAACCCCTTTACAACAAGTCTAGCCTTGTACTATTTTTCTCCTCCATCTTCTTCCTTCAGCTTGTAAACCCATTTATTCTACAATTCTCATTTTCCCGGAGACAACTGAACCAAGTCCCAAGTGTTATAACCCTAAATTGCACAAGACATACTTACCTATCATCAGGCCATCTCAGACTCCTTCTTTTCCCAAACACTACTTAACAACTCTTCTTAAAATCCCTCTTTATAAAGTCCCATGCACCATGCTCCATTACTGCACGTGTGTACATGCTAGCTACTCCAATAAATCCCGCATTTACCTACAAAAGCATGTAAAAAGGAAAGTTGTTGATGAAACACACAGCTTTGGGAAAGTTAACTAAAACTTTTGGCCATGCATGGCCGGTCATTCGACCAAATACCTAGCTCCTTCTAGCCTATAAAAGAAGGGGTAAGGGTCCCATTTGAAAGGAGGAAAATCATAGTAAAGAGACTATACCCAATTGAGCATTCCCCTTGTCCCAACCTTTATCCATCCTTGTGCAAAGAGAATTATGGAGAAAAGTAGTTGGAGGACAGTTGAAGAGGATCACCAGGTTCATGGAGCAGTGGTCGGCTTCATCATTGTAAGTTTCTTTAGTGAAGTTAATAATAAATAAGTATTTTTCCTGTCCCACCATATGAGGTTTTCATTATTTATTGTCTACATGTTGATTAAATATCTAACCCATTAATCTGTAGATCAAATGCATGTGGAGTTCTTTGTTTGTCTTTTGTGAATGTAGGTCATCCTTGGGAGGAGAGTTGTAGTCAAAGAGTGACCAAGCGTGAAAATGGATCGATATCAAACGCCTGAAATAAGGTATGTTCACTTGATCTTCTTAAATACGTATTTGCTTAAGAATAATGGGGATTAGGTATGAGATGATGGTAAAAAGTAGGAATCTTTAGGTCTTTTCTGCATGCATGATAAAACCCTAAGTGCTAGTATGTAGATGGATTTACCACTCACAACAGAATTGGCGACCATACTGGGGATTTCTAGGGTTTCTAGGAATATTTTTTCTTGGGTATTTTTAAAAACTAGTTTCATTCCTTGTTTTTAAAGTTTCTGCAAAAGTCTAAGCTAACAGAGATTCTAGTCTCCCATACCAGTTATCTTTGTTTCTTTGCTTGGCTACATTTTTTTTTTACGGGACCCATAAAGGTACATGTGGCTTGTATAAGGTCTGCATGCATGTACCCATGCCCTACATTCACCCAGCCCGCATGTACATGCTAGCTAAGGAAGTGTCAGTAGCGTGTATGATTTCAGAAAATTTTCTTTTAGGGAGGTAGTCATCCTCTCCCCTGTCAAAAGTAATCCTTCTCAGGGGTTTTCTAGAAATCATTCTAGTCTTTGTTGTTTGCAGTTTATAGCTTAGGTTTCACCTCAGATTGGTTTATTCTATGAAATTTTCTTTGAATTGTTTTCTTTTTCTGTCAAAGTGAGTTTCTAAGTCTTCAAGAGATTCTAGTCCTCAATACCAGTAGTCTCTTCCAGTGCCTGATTGTTTGTATTTTCATTTTTGAGAGTTTTAGAATTACACGTGGCCTACATAAGGTCTGCATGTGTGTACACGTGCCCTAACTTTACACAGCTGATGTGCACACACTGGGTGTTGAACTGTTAGCAACATGCCTGTTGAGAAAAATTTTGTTTAAGGAGAGGTAGTCATCCTTTTCTTTATCAAGAGTTTATCCCTCTCAGGTTTTTTGGTCTCTATCATAGCAGTCAGTAGCTTAGGTTTGATCACAACAATAACTTCCTTTTTCATTAAGAACTTTCCCCAAATTTTTCCTTTCATAGGGTTTTTAGACAAGTGTGAGAGTCCTTTTTAATCTGCTTGTGTGTTATTTTTAGAGTGACTCTTTGCGATCTGTTCTTAGGCCAAAAATTTTCATGGTCTTTAATTGTTGATATTTTTCCTTTTACTTTATGAGCATTCAAATAAAAAAAAAACTTTTATTTCTTAGTTTGGTTAAATAGTTGTCGGTTTGCATTAGTAACCAGGAAACATCTTTTCTTTCATAAGTTCTTGACAATTTACTTAGACGATAAGTAGCTCATAGTCAAGTGAAATCCTATTTTGAGTTTGTTGTTCAAAGATCTTAGAAAATTTTATTTTGAAATGTTGGTTAAAGAATTTAAAAGAGCAAAACTGAAGTTGTCAAGAAGTGTTTTGTTTCTAGCTTTTTGTTTATCTTTCTTTTTCGCCTCTCAAAAAATCACTAGTTTCACTGTCATAACCTTTGACTTAAGACAAGCCATAAAAATTGACGCTAAATCTAAAATTAATTAGACTTTTTATGTTTGTAGGGTCAACCAACTAGTTTAGGGTTAGGGCCTTGAATTAGGTTGGAGAGGAAACTTTTCAAGGCCATTAAATCAAACATTGGAGTCTGAGCTAGGGAGTGTTAAAAGTCCAATATCGTGAAAGTTATCTGGGACCCCCCTCTAACATAGGGGCTAAAAACGAGGTCACGTGAGGAAAGGTAGTGGAGATAACCCCTCCAAAGCCGGACCAATCATAGTGGAGAACACATATAGAGGGCTTGTCTTGGGATTCCATCGATTGCATTTGCCACGGAGCTTCGTGGGTCTCAAATCTATTCGAGGTCCTCAGTTGTCTTCCAAAACACTTACTTTCAATACCCTTGATAGGTTTTGGGCTCGATATGGTACTCATTGTGGTCTACCCAACTATCAACTATACCCGCCTGGTGACTGTTCGCGCACTAGCAACTTAGTTTCCTATATTTTTTAGAGACATACACATGTGACTACGGGGGTATACCATGGTACCTAGGACAAACATCAGGCCACGCTTTACAGAGTATACCCAGAGGGTGCTTTCGTGTTCGATTTGCACTTGCACCGGTAAGTTTCTCTAGTGTTAGTTGTTGTAACTGTTCTTCCATCTAGTTTAGTGTCTGCTTGTTTTATCTTGTAGGGACATTTTTCTAGTGTGTTTTGTTTTTGAATGAATAGAAAGCCCTAGTGTGTCTTTGATCTTCTCACACAGTGGAGGATCACAAGTTCCACCAGTCATGAAGGCTTCTTGGCCTACCACTGGTTACACTGGAGCCACCCCCGCCACCACTAAGGAGAAAGCTAGACCAACAAGGGTCTTTTGAAGTGACCAGATCACAAGAAACCACACCTGACCAAACTTTGTTAAAGGACCTTTCGACACCTTTAAAGTGGGCATTAATGGAAGCAAATGTTGTCTCTTCTTCTAGGAATCCTAATATTTCTGCCACGGTTGTCATCACAGGGGGTGTTCCACCTCCTACCCCACCATCGTTGGTCTGAGCCACCATGGTCTCGACTACCTCTACCTTGAGTAGTGCTATGACCCCATCTTTGGCGATGATCACTGCTCATTTCACACAGAGTGTAGCAAGCCCCTCATTCTCATACAGGATGCCTAGCATAGGTACAAGTCCTGTACTATCCTACTCCACTTTAAAGACTTTAGGTTTCAGGTTGGGAGCTCTAACACTCCTATGAAAAGACCCATGGGGGGAACTTGAGCTCCCTTTAATGCTTTCCCTTACGGGGGAGGTCATATAACTCCTTCGTCCCCTTCACTCAGCAGTACCCACCAGCAATCCGTCGGGCCAAACACACATCATAGTTCACTTGGAGTAGGGATTCAAGGACCACCTTCTAGATATTTTCCAAGGAATCTATTTCCTCTTTCATGCCTTACTCCCACTTCTTTTTGGTGTCTACCTGCATTTCGTCTTCATAACATTCTGGTTCACCAGAATGAGTCAACAACAAATAATACAATGAAGGAGAGTATCATTTAGGGGGTATAATTAACCTGGTGGATCTTCTAACAACACTTGCAGGTGTTTGAGGTACCTGTTGCTCCTGTTGTTGTACATTTTGATTTTTAGGTTCCTTTGGAATTTATTTTTCAGTGATCTCATCAAGCACTATGTATTCTTGTTTTTACTCCTCCTATTTATTTCCCTGCAACTTTTCTTTGTACATGACCTTCTCAATGAATATGACATCTCTACTCCTAATGATTTTGTTATTTTCATAATCCCATAATCAATAACCAAAATCATTAAAACCATATCCAATATAGGTACACTTCTTGGATTTAGACTGAAGCTTTGTTCTATTTTTTTTATCAATATGAACAAATGCTTCACAACCGAAAGTTTTCAAAAAAGAATAGTTTACCTTTTTTCCTGACCATTCCTCCTTTAGAATTCTACCATACAAAGAGCTTGAAGGTCATCTATTTATTAAGTAAAAAACATTATCTATAACATCTTCCCAGAACTATAAGGGAAAACCGGCATGCAATATCATACTCCTTGCATGCTCCATGATTGTCATGTTCATCCTTTCTGACACACCATTTTCTTGTGGTGTTCTTGGAACTGTCTTCTCTCTACGAATCCGATGGTATGAATAGTAATCATCAAACTCCTTGCTGCAATATTCACCTCCATTATCTGATCTGAGACACTTCAAACTTTTTCCTGTCTCATTCTCCACTAAAGCTTTCCATTTCCTAAAAGTATCAAAAACATCATATTTTTGTCGAATGAAATAAACCCAAGTTTTTCTAATTGCATCATCAATAAAAGTAACATAATAACTTGAGCCACCAAGAGATGATACCTGAGCTAGTTCCCATACATTTGTATGCACAAGCTCTAACCTTTCATTCTTCTTTTTCTTTTCGACTCTCAGAAATCTGACTCTCTTTTGTTTTCCATAAACATAATGCTCACAGAAGTCCAAATCAATTTGTTTAAGATATGGCAACAAATTTATTTTGTGAAGTATCTGCATACCCTTCTCACTCATGTGTCTCAGCCTATGATGCCACAGTGTTGTATCCACTCCTGTAGAAGCTAAAGAGATAGAAGAGTCAATATTACCAGTACATAAATACAATGTACCTACCTTCTCTCCTTTTGCTATCACCAATGATCCTTTGATGACCTTCCACGTCTTATCTATAAATATAGATACACAACCTTCACTTACCAACTGCCCTGTTGAAATTAGATTTTTCCTTAAATATGGAACATGTCTTACCTCTTTCAACAACCATTGGTTTCCATTGCATTGCCTTATTTTTACCTTTCCCATTCCAACAATTTTGCATGGCACATCATCACCCAAATGAACCTATCCAAAATCACCTTGAACATAATCTAGAAAATGTTTCCTATGGGGTGTGGCATGAAATGAAGCCTATAAATCTACTACCCAAGACTCAGAAATATTATCTACAGAAAGAATCAAAGCATATTGTAACAAATCACCTATTACATTTTCTTCCTGAATTCTCTCCTGCTGTCCATCTCTTTGTTTCTTTGGAGCTCTGCAGTCTTTCTTCAGATGTCCTTTCTTCCTACAATACCAACACCTATCTTTCCAAGTCTAGATTTGGATCTTCCCTTCCTAGAATTCCTGCGGTTCCCTGATCCCTTTCCTCTATCATTTTTTCTTACCCTGTTCTCAATGTTCAACGCATTACCTGATGTCTCACCTGTGATTTTTCGTCGCATTTCCTCACTAAGGATAACACCAAAAACATCATCAAATTTTAAAGTATTTGAACTAGAGACAGAGTTACTTATAGCCATGACCAAGCCATTCCATCTTTCTAGCAATGAGCACAAGATTAGAAGAGCCCTAACCTCATCATCAAAGTCCAATTTTATAGAACTTAGTTTATTAGTAATCATATTAAATTCATTTAAATGATCTGCAACAGACCCACCTTCTGACATCTTCATATTAAATAATCTCTTCATTAGAAATACCTTATTAGATGCTGAGGGTTTTTCATATAGTTTAGACAATACATCCATAAGATCATTCGTTGTCTTTTCTTTCAAAATATTGAAAGCCACGAATGCTGCCAAGCTCGGTCGTATCGTTCCTAGAGCCTTTCAGTCAAGAATATCCCATTCTTTGTCCTTCATGGTCGTCAACTTCTTTGCTACTCCACCCAACGGTAGGAATAGATCCTTCTGATATAAATAATCTTCCATCTAAATCTTCCATAACTAGTAGTTTTGGCCGTTAAATTTCTCGACCCTAAACTTTCCATCTTCCGACATTGCTCCCACTCAAACCAAGAACCCTCTTTTCTTGGAGTTACCTTTCACTCTAATACCAGTTGTTAAAAAAATAGGACCACAAACCAATAAAATAAAACAAATGTGGAAACAGAACACATAAGATACACAATACAATAGAGACACAGATTTACGTGGTTCACCCAGTGTGGGCTACGTCCACCAAAGAAATTTCCAGGTCCTTCCTTTATTATTTTCCAACAAATGAAGGGATACAACCTACAACAAAATCCACTGTAACTTCCTCTTCTTTCTCTCATAATATCCTCTCTCAGAATACAATACTCGCCATAGTGCATAGCCGCAATACATTTCCCTCATAACATAAGGTTTCCTTCTAGGGAAAAAAACCCTAACATAATTTCTACTACTAGATTTCCAACCTTATAATGAACGATCCATATTTACGATGAAATTACAATATACATTTACAAGGCAATTTTTCTTACCCCCCTCTGCACTCCCCCGGATGGAAGAGTGTACATACTTCTGGGGTGTAAATTCTTCATGGGGTATAGACATGGCTGAAAGCAAGGACCCCTGAATCAAGAAGATAATTAGGCTCCACAACCAACACTGTAATGTCCCCAAGGTCGAGCCCTATTGTAAATATTGTTTATGAAATGAATTGTAAATATGTTTTATAGGCTGGTGAGTTGAGTTTATATAAGCTAGTGGGATTATGTGATTGTTAGGCCAGAGAGCTAAAGTGTTGAAGGCCAAGAGCCTGATTTTGTACCTGTATTATGTGGAACAGTAATAAAATATAAACACTGCCACGTGCAGACCAACCACGATGAATGAGTGATGGGGGACTAAGATTCCATAGAGTGGGCAAGGGATTAGGGGCTGGAAGGTGGGAAAAGGGACTAAGGGTTGAGCCCAGGGGCTTAGGTCCTTGGGAATAATATTTTAATATTATTCCAAAAGACATGTGGATAATATGTTTTATCCTAAGTTCTTTTGGAAGGAAAAACAACTTCCGAATGGAAGGAATGCATGCAGTTTCATGGGTGACAAGTGTCAACCCAGGCACATGAAAATAAAATGGCTGAGCTGAGTCGTGTTGGGGATTACTCCTCCATTCTACCCGACCATCTGAGCATGAACTGATCCGACCTCTACATGAGACCTCGTGAAATTATGAAACCCTGGGGAAAAGTCTTTGTTGATTTCAGGGATAGCCTATGTCGATTTCTGGAAAGCTGAGACATCCTCTGTCTGAATAGATCGAGCCTGTGTGTGTAATATTTGTCCCCAAGCCATAACCACGAGACCATCCTGTCATTGCTAAGCCTGTTGGAAAGCCCGTGTGTATTTTCCCCATTGGTTGTTGTGGCCACGCAGTGCTGGACTGTGTGTGGCTTGTTGGCCAGTTTGTACAACACTCTCTCTAGGTGAGAGAGGTGATTGAAGTTGGAAGAATAGGTTGCTTTTCCTGTGAGCGACTCTCTCTAGGTGAGAGAGTGTGCAGAGGAAAGGAGAGAACTCCTGGAAGGAACGTTGTAGCTGCCACAGAGCTCGAAGACTTCCAGTCCGGTCTGTTGCTGAAACCCAAGGTAAGGGAGGTTAGCTACTGAAGGATTGTCTAGGTGATAGAGAAGGTGTATACTCCTGGGGTGGAACAAGCATGTGGGGAAGGAGAGTCTGTGGGCAGTGAGCATGAGTGGTTCCTAGGAGAGAATTCCTTCCTTATGACTATGTGTTTTCCCTGTAACCTCATCCTAGCCTAGGATTCCTTGCCTTCAGGTGGAGCTTAGTCATAGCTCGGGGGTGACCTACTACTGAGCTTGATGAGTAGTGCGGTATAAGTCTAGGAGGTTCATGGAAGGCCTACACCTGGCTGGTGGAATTACCACCATTTTCAAAGATAAGTACCAGATGGTGTTTTTTTAATTAGGCTTTTGCATGTCTATGTATTGATAATTATCATGTATTCTGCTATGCATATGAATTAATGTAAAAACCATTGATTATTTATAATAGCAGTTTAATTCTTATGCTTACTCTGATTTTAAGTGTGTTTCATTTGCTTAAATGCATGTAATATATATATATATATAAGCATGAGATTGTTATTCTGTGAAGTAGTGCCTTCCCGACTAATGGAAAGGGAGCGTTACAGTTTGGTATCAGAGTGATACAGCTTCAAATGAAAGAGTGTTAGATTATGGTATCAGAGCGATACAACTTTAGAAAGAAATATGTGTTGCAGTATGGTATCAGAGCCAAGGTTTCGATGTTGAGCCTAGATGGGCCACTTGAGTGGTCTTTGGACCGAGGGTTTGAGGAGAAATTGTGTTTGGAGGACTAATTTCAGACCTTTGAATGTTCCTGAGTGTCAAGGATTCACTTGACCATGTTACAAAGCTCAGGAGGTGTAGCGGTGTTATAGAAACTGCAGCCGGTGTGGTATCTAGCCACAGGGAGAGAGGACTACACACCATAAGTGTTGGAGCCGTAGGATTTGTTCAGGGGAAAGGAGAACCCTTGTGATCGTCACATCTGGAAAATGTGCGTAGGGTTTAAAAACACTTTGGAGTTGCACAGGAACATGGAAATTGCGATCCGCAAAACCTCAAATTCGTCGAGACCATCCATCAGGGGAGAAGATGTGGCTCCTGAATTGTGTTTCGGCACCTAGGAAACCAAAAGGGAAGAACCTTGTTGTCGCAAGTCGCGAAATAGTGAAAACTGAAATTTTGAAATGAACTACACCATAGATTGTAGGACAGGAAATTGACCATTGGATCAAGTGGAGGGGTAGACAGTAATTTCAGGATTTTGGCAAACAGAAGCTCGATAGGTGTGGATGCATGAACTCTCGATGCCCGAAACCCTGAAACGCCGAAAGGATCTACGCCATAGATTTGAGAAAGGTATAATCATTTGATTTCACTTGGAATGTACCTGGACACATGGGTGTGTACCACGTGCCAGTGGGAAAAAAGAAAAGTGAGCATGGTGGGACCCAATGACATCACCATATATAACATGGACCCTCCTGAGGGTGCCACTCGCCACTATAGATGTGGAGACAATTGTGCTATGTGGGCCCAGAGGGTAAAGTAAATCAGGATTTTGGGATTCACAAAGAAGGAGCATGAGGGCTCAACACTCCAACTCACAAAGTTGTGAGTTGCGAGAGGTGCCAACACTTAGCCCTAGTCTATTATTATATGTAGCAGGTGCTAGCGAGGAGGGAGCCATACCCATATCACATCTCGGGTATCGGCGTTTGGAGGAAGAGGAGTCAAGGGTATTCGACTCGCGAACTTGCGAGATCGTGAAGTTGTGAAAGGTGCCTTTGGTTACAAGAGTAGGGAGAAAGAGGGAGCTATCAACCGAAAGCAAGTATGAGAGTCTTGTGGATCGAGACCCTGAAACCAGAAGTCCCGAAATTTGCAGAGCCAAACAGAGCTCAGAAAACATAATGGAATTGAAACATTTTTCTTGTTCATGTTGGTTTATGAGTGTTGTAAGTTTCTTGAAGGTTTAAGGGCCTGACAAACTTCTGTTGATTTCACATTGTGTGTGCAGAGTTCAATGAGTGTCAGGTCAACTGTGAATCTACACTGAGTATAGAAATGGAAAAGGTACAGATTGCCTCCAAAATAGAGGACAAAGGGTAGGAAGAGATGTCAACTTGGGATTCGAAGGATCAAGCTCTAATGGGCATAAAGAAAAGATGGATAAGGAAGGACATCTGATGAAACTCATTGAAATATTGTAGAAATATGCCCAAGCTTACTGAGCTGATAGCCGAAATCTCATGAGGATCAGGGATCAGTAGGGAGAATTTAACTTAAGAATGTTGAAGAGACTGAAAGGAATGGAAAGGAAGTTGGAGAAGGGGAGTGGCTCAAGAAAGATAGAGAGTCGCAGGAACCCTGAGAGAGGAATAAGATCAAGGAGTGGTAGTAGAAATCATCATCGCTCCCCAAATCATTCCAGCAAGGAAGTGCACAGTAGTTCAAGCCCGTCCCCTACTAGAAAACACTAAACATCTGGAAGGGATGAATTGAAAGGAGAGAAGAACAAGATCAAGCCTCCAACATTCGATCGAGAACATAAGAAGGAGGAAGATGTCGAAACATGGTTGCTAGGCATGAGGAAATATTTCCAACTGCAGAATTATTCCCCTCATGCATAAGGAAGAATTGTGATGTATCAATTGAAAGGAAAAACATCCATGTGGTGGGATCAGTTTTTGTAGGTACAACACATTAGTGAGAGAGATATCACTTGGAAGGAGTTCAAGAGGTATTTTGAGAAGAAATACCTGACTAAAAGATACTATGACCGAAAGATGAAGGATTTCTTCGAACTCAAGCTAGACAGCATGACCATCGATGAATACGAACGAAGGTTTTTGGAACTACTGAAGTATGTTTCATTCATCAAAGATGAGGCTATGAAGATTCAAAGATATCTGAGTGGACTGCCACCTTCTATTGGTGACAAGATTTAGTATGATGATCTTAAGTCTATGGAAGAAACAATAAGAAGGGAAAAATGCTTATATGAACAACAAAGAAAAAGGACTACTTTTCAGAAGGCTTGGGATGATCAGAAGAAGTTCAGGAAAGAGCAGAGGCAGAAGGGAAACAAGCCCCCCTTTTTCAGAAATAGTCCTCAGGGACATCCATCTTTCAGAGAGCCCAAGAAGGCTGAAGTGGGTGATCAAATGCCTAGACTTCCACCTATGGAGTGTTGGGGCTGTAAAGGGAACCATAGGTATAGGGACTTCCCCCACAGAAAATATAGAGTGAGAACCATCCACAATGTTCAACAAGCTAAAATGGTGGAGGATATGGGCAGCAGGATGCCAAGGATCTATGTAGCCCTAGACAACAAGCAAGCATAATTTCAATCACACATGATTGAAGTGGAAGGTATGATCAACAACTGACCATTTACTATTTTAATTGATTCTGGGGCTAGCCATAGTTATGTAGATCCTAGAGTGGTGGAAAGTTTGCATTTATCAAGAAGAAAACATGAAAGGTCTTGGTTAGTGAAGTTGGCTATAGAAACCAAGAGGAATGTCATTGAATTGGTTAAATCCTATTTGATAGACATGAATGGATTGAGCACAAAGGTTGAATTTAATGTTCTACCTTTAGGCTCTTTTGAATGTTTAATTGGGATGGACTGGTTGGACCAACACCATGCCCTCCTGGACTTTCATAACAAGAGGTTTACATGCCTGGATGAGGAGGGAAATTGGAAAACAGTCCAAAGAATTCCCAGAGCTGTGGCTATTATAGAAATCTCATCCATGCAACTGAAGAAGTGTTACAGGAAAGGTTGTCAATTATTTGCAGCCCATGTGGAGGAAGAATCCAAAGATGAAGTCTCAAGAATTGGAGACCATGAGGTACTCACAAAGTTCAAGGATGTATTTCAGGAGGTACCTAGACTACCTCTGAAGAGAGACATCGATTTTTCTATAAATTTGATGCCTGGAGCAGCTCTGGTGTCGAAAGCTCCTTATAGAATGAGTACGCCAGAGCTGAAAGAGTTACAATTGTAGCTCGAAGAGATTTTGAAGAAGGGGTACATCTGCCCCAACGTGTCACCTTGGGGTGCCTCGGTCCTATTCATGAAGAAGAAGGATGGGACGTTGAGGTTGTGCATTGATTATCGACAGTTGAACAAGGTAACTGTCAAGAACAAGTATCCTCTGTCGAGGATCAATGATCTTTTCGATGAGTTGAAGGGTGTGAAAATATTTTCGAAGATAGATCTCAGATCAAGATATCACCAGGTAATAATAAAGGATGAGGAAATTAGCAAGACCACCTTTAGAACAAGGTATGGTCATTACGAGTTCACAGTGGTGTTGCTTGGATTGTCAAACAGACCTGTTGTTTTTATGTTCTTGATGAATGGTGTATTCAGGGACTATTTAGACAAGTTTGTCATAGTCTTCCTGGATGACATCTTGGTGTATTCCAAGTCAGAGGAAGAGCATGAAAAAAACCTGAGGATGGTGCTGCAAGTGTTGCGAGGACACCAGCTATATGCCAAATTGAGAAAATGCTCATTTTACCAAAGGCATATCCATTCCTTGGGGCACATTATTTCAAAAGAAGGGATCGTTGGATCCTGAGAAGGTTGAGGCCATCTGAGAATGGTCAGTGACAAGGAATGTGGCAGAAATTAGATCCTTTATGGGTCTGGCGGGCTATTATAGAAGGTTTATCGTAGGGTTCTCAAAGATAGCTCACCCTATCACTTCCTTGCAAAGGAAGGAGAAAAAGTTTTAGTGGATTAAATAGTGTGAAGAGAGTTTCTACCGACTGAAGCAGTTGTTAACCAATGATCCAATCCTGAGAATTGCAGATCCAAATATGGATTCCGTGGTGTGCACAGATGTGTGCAAGGAAGGGTTGGGAGGAGTTCTCAGCCAAGATGGATTTGTAATCTATTATGAGTCTAGGAAATTGAAAGAGCATGAAAAGAATTATGCGACTCACGATTTGGAGCTAGAAACAATCGTCCACGCTCTGAGGAAATGGAGACATTACCTCATGGGAAGAAGATTTGAATTGAGAATAAACCACAACGGTCTGAAACATTTCTTTGATCAACCGACTTTAAACGCTAGACAAAGTAGGTGGCTGGAGTTTCTGTGTGAATACAACTTTGATATCAATCATATCAAAGGGAAGGAAAACAAGGTTGTTGATGCACTCAACAGAAAGGTGCATGAATTGCATGCTACAACTATTAGCATGTACAGGACGTATATTAAGGATAGAATTTTGGAAGCTGCAAGTGCTGATTTGCAGTACAAAGACTTACTAGCAAATCTACAGCAGAGTGAGAGACCATAGAAAGAAGAAAATTACACCTTGGAAGATGATGGAATACTTCTGTACAAAAACAAAGTGTATATACACAATGTCTAGGATTTGAAACTTTCTATTCTAAGAGAAATGCATAACGTGGCTTATGTTGGACACCCTAGATATCAAAAGACTATGGTAGCAGTCAAAATCAATTACTTTTGGCTAGGTATGAAGAGAGAGATCGCTGAATACATCACCAGATGTATGGAGTGCCAGAAAGTTAAGGCTTAACATAGGCACCCAGAAGGGTTGTTGCATCCTTTACCCATTCCTGAGTGAAAGTGGGAAGTGGTGACGATGGATTTTATTACAGGATTTCCTAGAACGAGCAAGCTGCATGATTCGATCATGGTGGTGGTGGACAAGCTTATAAAAGATGCCCATTTTATTCCACTGAAAACCACTCACAAGGCAGTAGATGTTGTTGACATGTTCTTAAAATAAGTGGCACACTTGCATGAAATTCCTAAGATGATTGTGTCTGATAGGGACCCAAAATTCACCTCAAATTTCTGGAAAGGACTGCTCAAAGGATTCAGAACGAATCTGAATTTTAGTACAACATATCATTCCGAGTCTGATGGACAGACAGAGAGGGTGAATAGAGTAATAGAGGACATGTTGAGAATGTACGTGATGGACAAACCATCAATATGGGAAGACTACCTGCATTTGGTAGAATTCACCTACAATAATAGGTATCATGCATCGTTGAAGATGAGCCCATTTGAAGCACTTTATGGAAGAAAGTGAAACACTCCAGTGAGCTGGGATAATCCAGCTAACAGAGAAGTAGTTGGGCCAGAGTTGCTCAAAGAGATGGAAGACGAAATGATAAGAATTAAACAAAATTTTAAAGCTGCCCAGGACAGGCATAAAAGTTATGCTGATAAGAACAGAACCCACAGAGAATTCAAAGTGGTTGATCATGTTTTCCTGAAAGTGAAAACTAATAGGAGTTCCCTAAAGTTGGGAAGTTGCACCAAGTTGGCTGCAAGATACTGTGGGCCTTTTGAAATCCTGGAAAGGATTGGGCCAGTTGCATACATGCTTGCATTACCTACATCTATGACTGTACATAATGTGTTTTATGTTTCACTGCTTAAGAAATATATACCTGATGCTAATCATGTTATTGATTGGAATGTGATTCAAGTTGAACCAAAAGGTGTTCTACAAGTGCATCCTGTGCGCATATTGGACAGGAAAAGAAAACAACTCCGGAATCGAGCCATAGAGCTTGTAAAGGTCCAGTGGACCTGGTACGGTCATGAGGATGCGACATGGGAGCATGAAGATGTTATGCAGGCAGAGTACCCACATCTTTTTGAAAATTTTGAAAAGATTGCAGATGCAGTGTAAAGTTGCACTAAGGATAGTGCATAAATAAGGGAGGGGGATTGTAATGTCCCCAAGTCCAAGCCCTATTGTAAATATTGTTTATGAAATGAATTGTAAATATGTTTTATAGGCTGGTGAGCCAAGTTTATATAAGCTAGTTGGATTATGTGATTGTTAGGCCAGAGAGCCTAAGTGTTGAAGGCCAAGAGCCTGATTTTGTACCTGTATTATGCGGAACAATAATAAAATATAAACATCGTCGCGTGCAGACCGACCATGATAAATGCTTGATGGGGGACTAATCTTCCATAGAGTGGGCAAGGGATTAGGGGTTGGAAGGTGGGAAAAGGGACTAAGTGTTGAGCCTAGGATCTTAGGTCCTTGGGAATAATATTTTAATATTATTCCAAAAGACATGTCAATAATATGTTTTATCCTAAGTTCTTTTGGAAGGACAAACAACTTCCGAATAGAAGGAATGCATGCTGAAGGAATGCATGCAGTTGCATGGGTGACAAGTGTCAACCCAGGTGCATGTAAATAAATTGGCTGAGATGAGCCGTGTTGGGGATTCCTCCTCCATTCTACTCGATCGTCTGAGCATGAACCGATCTGACCTCTGCATGAGACCTCGTGCAATTATGAAACCATGGGGAAAAGTCTATGTTGATTTTAGGGATAGCCTGTGTTGATTTTTGGAAAGTTGAGACATCCTCTGTCTGAACAGATTGAGCCTGTGTGTGTAATATTTGTCCCCAAGCCATAACCATGAGACCATCCTATAATTGCTAAGACTGTTGGAAAGCCCGTGTTTGTTTTCCCCATTGGTTGTTGTGGCCACGCAGTGCTGGACTACGTGTGGCTTGTTGGCCAATTTGTACAACACTCTCTCTAGGTGAGAGAGGCAATTGAAGTTGGAAGAATAGGTTGCTTGGCCTGTGAGCGACTCTCTCCATGTGAGAGACTGCATAGAGGAAAGAAGAGAACTCCTGGAAGAAACCCTGTAGCTGCCACAGAGCTCAGAGACTTCTGGTTCGATCTATTGTTGAAACCCAAGGCAAGGTAGGTTAGAAGCCAAAGGACTGTCTAGGTGATAGAGAAGGTATATACTGTTGGGGTGGAACAAGCATGTGGGGAAGGAGAGTCTGTGGGCAGTGAGTATGAGTGGTTCCTGGGACAGAATTCCTTCCTTGTGACTGTGTGTTTTCCCTGTAACCTCAGCCTAGCCTAGGATTCCTTACCTTGGGGTGGAGATTAGTCCCAGCTCGAGGGTGACCTACTATTGAGCTTGATGAGCAGTGCAGTCTAAGGCTAGGAGGTTCGTTGAAAGCTTGCACCTGGTTGGTGGAATTACCACTGTTTTCAAAGATAAGTACCAGATGGTGTTTTTTTAATTACGCTTCTGCATGTTTGTGTATTGATAATTATCATGTATTCTACTGTGCATATGAATTAATGTAAAACACATTGATTATTTATAATAAAATTTTAATTCTTATAATTACTCTGAGTTTAAGTCCACCTCATGTATGCCTAGATGCCAAGGGATGTTCCTCCAAATTTTGAATCCCCAAGTGAAGTTGCGCCCTCCTGAATCCTGTCAATGCCCAATAATTCAGCCCTGATGAAGGAGACCTCCAAATGACCTAAAACTTGCTAGAAAGATATATTGGGACACTGCAGTTACTAGGTGAAGTCTCTGGGTCAGATATGAAGTATAACCCCTCCAAACTAAATAAATTTGAATCTCAATAGTGCCCTCCTTCTCTCCAATTCATCCCAATGCTCTAGGAAATCGTCTATACCATATAACTCTCTCAAAAGGCACTAGCAATGATGTTCAAAGCTCTGTAAGAAATACCCAAGTGCTCAAATCTACAAAATCCCTCTAAGACTCCTAAAACGAACTTTCCTCCAATCAATGGTCTGCCCCCCTTGCTGGAAACCCTCAATGGTGCACCCTCTCTCTTCCTGTACATGTGGTTGGTGTAGAACTCTCCTGAAACTGAGTAGATCTAAAGTAGAATGATGTGGGTGGAGTATTTCATCCCCATGACCAATCTTGGAAAAATATGGGTGGAATCTTTCACCACTAAGTTGTCCTCTAGCGTTTGTTAAGTCAAAACCCCCAAGGCATGGGCTCACTAGCTAGAAGAAAGATATCAAAATGAAAAACAATATGAATGAGAGAATAGAGGCCCTTGCCTCTCTTTTATCCTTCTTTCTCACCTTGTCCCTCCAAAGTGATTTTTTCTTTATTAATTATTAATTAATTAATTAAATCACTTTAATTAATTAATTAACGCTTTTACCTCTAAAAAGAACCTTATCTCTCGTTGTGGCTTCATTGGCCACTAAAAGTGACTTTTCATCATTATATCATGTAGTGTGGTTCCTCATTATTCCAATGAGATATTACACTAAGAGGTTCCTCCAAGTATTATGCCCAATATGACCTCCTTAGTGCATTTAATTAACCTATATCCCAAAATAACTCAAAATCATGGAAATCATCAAAATGCAATGGAACCAAAGCCAAGTTGTGTGGAATGGAACATAATGATGAAATAATATGAGCAATGCAATTCGGACCCCAAAATACCCCTGAATAGCTCATGTAATTGCTATAGTATCCATCTGACTACTCTGGTCATCATAATACTCTATAATACCCTAATGTCCCAAAGTGGGGACATTACAGTTCTCCCTTCTGGAATATTTCTTGTCCTCAAGCAATAACTGAACCCATCCAAATATAATACCAAGGTCCCATTGTGGGACGCATAGTAGGCCCCATCCATAGATGAATTATCATACACTCCAGTCCTTGGGTCCCATATCAGGATGTGAACTGCCATAGCCTATGAAGCATAATCCTAAAATATATCAACACTATGAATCTCTTGCACATGATCCATGGCCTCCTCCCGAAATGATTCCATCCTCCATGTACATACCAAGATCAACATGACCTCCATAAATTGCACATGTTCATGCCAGAGTGAGGTATTGCAAAACCCCCATGAGACACCCTCAAGTGATGTGCTCTCCTCAATGTTGAAGCTCAATGGAAAGTCAAAACAACTTTCCCATGAAAATCTCCACTCGCCCCTGTCAGTTAGTGAAATTATCAACCCTACAATCCGTGGGTCCCATGCTAGTCTCTATCGGAGATCACCATGTTGGCGTTGCACTACTCTGACTATGCATGTCTACTCCCTGTATATACACTGGATCCCCCACTCCTGGATCCTTAGGCTAGAATATTTGTGGCAACTAGAACTACTGTCCATAAGTTGCATCTGTAAGAGAACTTATGTGGAAATAGTATCTATCCAACCATCTCCATGCTCGATCATAAGGATCAAAAGGGAGAAATTGTCTTGCTCCTTAGGAAAAGTCCCTGCATGCCCAGTCAAAATCAACCCACAGTAAATTATCTGGCTCTCTGGCGCAACCTGGGTCATCATAAGGTAAAACAACCTACCAAAAAAATGGACTCTCAGATCCCATGGAAAACTTGGAATTTTATCACTTCTAATCCCTTCTAATGACTCATGTGTCAGACTAATCACTTTCAAACACCCTCCTTTCTCATCCTAATGATTATCTGTATCATTTTCGCCCTCTATGTTGTATTCTATCACTTGGCCTATGATGTCGACCATAACACACAAAGTATCAATTGTATGCCTATAACGGTCCATCTATGTCCTGTTGTATGTCGTGAAAGCACTCATGTCAGGTGGTCTCAGCCTAACCACTCTCCATGTCCTATTCCACTGTCCATCTCTCCTCATGTTGATGTTTATGATAAAAGTCTCACTAAAGGATAACATAAACATCTGTAGCTAAGTGTAGGACTGAAAGATACCACATTCTTTGGTCAATCCCAAGGATTTGAACAAAATCTAGTCCATCAATATCCATGATAAATAATCGCCTGTAGTCATCAGCGAATCTAAATCATCTAGTACAACTGGAAGTAAATCTTCCAACTATTGGTCATCCACCCTCCATCCTTAATCTCTCATGCAACTGTTGACACTATGAAGGTGATATCTCAGAACTATGTGATGCTGCAAAGGAGAGGCATCTCCCTGCTCCACTAAGTGTGTCTCCTCCCTGCAAGCCAATACTCTCCTATGAATCCCACTGTACACCTATGCATGTCTCTGTGAACTATCACTCACCATTGTATTCTCTTGCATGCTCATGTAATCTCCTGTATACTCCTGCAGCATCATGGGTCCTGGGTGTACTACTGGTTCAAACTCTACATGAAGTTCAATCACTCCCGGGACACAAATGGAATTGTCCTCAAAATTTCCCCTAGCTTTGGATTCCCCATGTGTATGTGAGTGCTCAATTGTCTCAAAGATCCTCATGGAGCGTAGGTCCTATGCCTCTGGATCATAACTCTTCATACTCATCAGTGATCCTGGGTACTCCTCATGCTCCTCCATCAACTATTTCTCCTCTTCTAGACCACTAACATCCTCTATCCATGTGACTGAAGCATATGTCTAAATCTCTACTAATGTAGATGTAGTGGATCTCTGGCGAATCTCCTCAAAAGGATCCTCTGATATAGACTCTATTCTTGAAGGGCTATCTGAGTGCCTCTCAAGAATCCTTGGGTGCTCTCCAACTCATGATTGATTCTTTCCACCTCCAAATCCTACTCCCTCAGAGCCCCATGATACACATCGCTAATCCCCAATAGGTATTCATTGTCCATCAACAACTTCTAGTAGTCGGTCCTCTTCACAGACACTCTCTCCCTGAGAATATGAAGGTCCTCCATGGAAAATCCCCCATCTGAACTACCATGTGCCATTGATTCCCTCCAGTAGTAATCTTCCACCAATGTATGTGTGTCATCAATGCGCCTAGTGGTTGCCATGATCATATCCTCATTGAATCTCAACTATCTTGCCAAGTAGTGTGAATCCTAATCAAAGTCATGCTGAGGTCCTACTTCATGTCTCTCACTTCTAGTGCCAACACTGGAATCCCTATAAACACTTTCTGTAGAAGATAAATCGTTGAACTTCCACCTTTCCATTGTGCTATAGGGTCATCCTATATGTTACTGCACATCATCCCCAACTTCTAGCTCCCTATGAATAATATTGTATCCAGTGTGAGCAGTTGTATCCTCCTGTGCACTCACCCTGCTACTATCATCTGTGCTTGGATCCCATATAGATATGTTTTGACACATGCTATGGTCATCCTGACTAATAAAGGGTACATCCTCATCACTATAGGATGGTCCTAGAAGTAAGTGTCCCATCCAGATTTCAATCTCCACGGCTGGATCAAACAGTGGAGCCTCCAAAAGAAGTGACTCAATCTCCTCATGTTGATATGTGAGTGTAAGTTCAACTGTTTTCATGTCATATATCTCCTCCTAGATCTATGGATCCATATGTCTCTAGTGTGTATCCCTCACGTATGGCTCCTCTATCATATCTAACATGCCACTGCTATCCTCATGTGTTGTGGCTATCATGGGTTTCTGGGAATATGACAAATGTGTCAAGGTCATCATAGGGAGATCATCATATCTAGGTGCTAACACCTATGAATCCTCATTAGTGTCATCAATCTGCTGAGGTGTAAGGTCATCAACAATATGTGATATGACTGTTGAAACACAAGTGCTATCATCCTATCCATCCCACTATTCCTCCAATGTGCAAGGGTCACTATCCTCCTCAAGTGTACTAGCCTCTGTGCAACAATCACTAGCATCATCAGACTACTCCAAATAAGCATCTATCGCTCCATCCTCACACACCTCATCATCACTGTCATATATCACCTCAATGATTTGTTTCTTACCTATAGCCCTACATCTATGTTCTGGTTCCCAAGGCACTTTGACACTGTAGAAATATTGCCTACTCCTAATGGGTGCAGGGATTTTTTGTTCTTCCTTCAATCTCTCTCCCATTTGTCTAATACATTCTCCATTCTATTGTATGTTGGTTATCAACTCTCGTAGGGCTGAGAAAAATTCTTGCCTATCCATATTTTCCAATGGGAGACCCTCAGGCTAGCAGGAATCTAAGCTTTGATACCATTGTAATGGTCCCAAGCCAAGATGGAAGGAACATCATGTTTTGCATGTGTTTTTAAAACTTTTACTGGTTGTGGCATTTCGCCAAACACTTTTCTTAGTATGATCTTTTAGGTTGCGCTAGGGGTATACTGATGATTTTTGTTGTAGGAAAATCTCCCTGCGGACAGGTAGATTGCCTCAAAAAGCTAGACCCTAAACTCTAAGACAGAAAGTGCTTAACATGGACACTGACTTCCTTTCAAATCCATACAAACTAATACACGAGAAGGAAGGAGAACAGAAGTACCTCTTTATCGACGTTTGTCCCTACACACTCCAAGTTGAGCTCCAATATTTCGCTCCTTGCTGAGTCCTGTAGACAAACAAAGTATGACCACTTCCTACTCTATTGATATTAGCTTGAAAACAGATCTATCTATCGATGATAAGTTCATGTAAAATCATACAAAAACTAGAAAGAAATAGGCCAAGCGTGTCATATTAATCAGAATAACGACAACAGTACTTACAATCGTAGATGTGAATGCGACAGCTTCTTCAAGTCCCCTTCATCTAACCCTTGCTCAAAATATCCACAACCTAGATGATAGAAGCTTCACTGATCACTTCTCCTTTGACTGACTGTGTGTTTCCTATGAGATCATAGGTTTCTTGCTTGCAATTCTTCCCCCTTTTCACCATCATAGAGCCTGCTTATATAGGTTAAGAGGAGCTTAACCTCTTGAGTTATCTTTAGAACAAGTTGAGGAATTCCCTCCTTGGATCAGGGATCTCCTAATGGAACCAATAATTCAAATGCAACTACCTTCCAAGCTTGAAATATCCTCCCCTTATTCTCCTCAACGGGCCAACTACTGCCTCAGATTAGACAACACTCCTTCAAAAAGGGGTATCAAAGCGCTATAGTGCTCCCTAGGAAGCTTGAGGGGGGCGCCAACGCTACAAGGATGGATAGCACTCCTTCAAAGGGGAAGATAAGTGTTATAATGCTCCCTGAAACCTTATAGGGGAGTGCCAGCGCTCCTAAGGCCGATGTAGGGGAGCGCTCACCCTCAAAACCTTTGTTTAAGAGCTCTTCTCAGGTGATAAAAGTTCCTTGACTTCAGTTAATCATTTTTCCTCCTCCAAATCAAGTGTATGAGATGTCTTAAGTGCCTCCTTAGTGTCATCGTTATGGCAGTATGCTTGAACAACATTTGTGACACTTGTGAACAACTTGCGACACTTGTGAAAGTTGTAAGGAACATGCGACACTTACGAAGTGAGCAATATTGAGGTGTAACAGATTGCCCCCCAAAGTATGAAGTTAGAAGATGTGAACTGATAACTGAAATGCTTTGTAGATGCTCAAGCAAGGGTATAGACTTGGAGAACCTGATGGAATATGCACACAAACATCCAACAAATATCATGACATATTTCAAAACCCAATGCAGGCATACCTATGCTTGGGTGATCAAGACTTGCAAGATATGGCCGCCATAAAATACACTGCGTATCCATAATTGTATTGATAAGAAGGTATAGTCACCGAAGATACAATGTGGATCTATACTCTGATGACTCGGACTGATCATAGCCACGAAGAATACACAGTGGATCTACGAGATGACAAGACATAGCCACAACCAATACAAAGTGGATCTATGTAACAGTGTATGTGTTATTTGTCCAATAGAAACTCCTTCGCAACCTGGGCAAAGCGTATATCAAAGTTGTTACTCAACCCAGGGTCTTCTTACCAATCCCAATATGGTATGAATCTAACCATGTGAATAGATGTCCTGATGTCAAACATGGCATAAACCACTTGATTACTAGTCAATGATGTGAATCGTTAACAAGTGCGAGGGAAATCACCATTAATGTCAATGATTCCCAAGGTACCCTAGTACATTCCAGCGAATGCGAATAGATGAGATGAAGTTGAACATCCGTGGAATCATCCGATCAAAGGTCAATGATGTAAACCTACTATCGAACGTGAGGAGGCCTGCCATTGAGGCATATAGGTCCCAAAGTACTAACTGGTTTCTAAGTCTGATTCCCGAATAATGTGTTGAAGTCGACAGGAATAGACTCATCGAGGGAGGGCCTTGATGTATTCCCCATCAACGACATGAAACAGACATAGAGATATAATTGGTAGATCAAAAGAACATGGACTGACATGGGTTTTGAGGCAAGATATTTGGGATGGATGACTCTCGAGGTGGATACTTCCCTTGAACACTGAGGCACAATAGCAAAACATGACATGGACCAAAACTATGCAATGGATACTGTGACTTGCGTCGGGTGACCCAAAGGAGTGAAAGGAACTCAAAGGATTGGCTTAGTGCAGAGTGTTATCACTGAAATTTTGTCTGCACATGGCGACAAGAACTCCGCATCATCAAAACAGCAATGAAGTCATTCATGGCACTGAATTAATTTCACAGCACTCCAGAAGGGCCAAAAACTATACAAAGTAACCAAAAATTGAAGGGCGCTTTACAACAGTGTGGTGCGCGCGCGCATGCGCAGGACAAAAACGTATTTTTCGTGCATGCATGCTCGACGCATGGCTGTCAATACAAGAACCCATGCATCTACTAAAACGACGCATTAATTGAATAGGTCGGCCTCCCAACCACCTACGGACCGGCTCCCAAGTTGATTTGACTCTCAAATCAGAGCCGGATCCGTAAAATTGGTGGTTTAATGACCTAAATAAACCCTAAAAGGGTCCCTGTTCACACTTTGAGAAGGTTACGTGACCGCCCGAGGAGTTGCTATAAAAAGCCGTGAGGATACACTGTTTTGGCAAGGAATTCTAAGCACTGTTATGTTGTTCAGATGGTTTAAGGGCTCATC
>ML778053.1:291398-348500 GCA_009831015.1 Picea engelmannii | reverse complement strand
GTGAACCTATCTTCATTTCACCTACCTCATACAGAAACTCGCCAATGGGGCCCCCACCCTTCATCAGTTTCTCATGACAATTCTGCCCTCCCTGGGGCACGCATTTCACACTGGGGCACCCGTTTCTGTATTTGTACATTTCTTCCCAAAAATTATTTATTATTTATTATTTATTGTACAAACACCTTTACCTTCATTCATTACATTCTTTGTCGTCACCGTTGGCAACTTGCTTTCTTTTGGCCACACGCAACCCATGTCACCCTTGGATTGGAGTAGTACTTATCATTTACCCTTGCTGGCATCATCCATATCTTCAGAGTACCCCACCGGTCAGTTACCTCCACCCTCTGAATTTGTTCACCTTGTCCCGCCTCTGGCATAACTTAGCACCAGTCTTGTCATCCCCCTAACACTCGACCTTGTTACACGGTTGCAGCCACTGTTTCTCTTATATATATCCTCCAACCAAGGGCAGCCTTGAGTCATCCCACTTCTTGACTTCGTCCATGTACCTCTGCCACTTCCTCACCTCAGTAGATTCCACGGAGCCCCTTTTTTCTTCTGGGAGTCGCGTCTCCCTTTTGTCAACATCAGCACACTTTTCCAAAAGGGCGACAGTATCTTGATTCTCATTCTCTATTTTAATGAGAGATCTCAGATGGCACAAGGTGAAACACAATTGCTCCCTACTGTCGTTGGCCCCCATAACATTCGACGCCAACACTCTCTCATGTTATGGTGGGTCTTACTTTGCGCCTATTGCAGTTATTTTTGTCATTTGCCGAAGACCTCTGAACTTGGTAGGGCCATCAATGCCCACATCATCGTCGTTGCTTATTACTGTGATCATTGCCTGTTATTCAGAGTATGTTCCTTTACAGAATTGTCTTCTACCTTTATCATTGCCGCCCCCGAGGGCGCTGCAGTTGTCTACACCAACACTTCCGTCATCTTTTTTCAGAGTTACATCACACGAGCATGGGGCATGCCCGCCTCGTTTATACACAGTTGTATATTTTTTTTGTACGTCTCTCAGAAGGTCGAGATACCGGTTCCTTTTTTCTCCAACAGATCGCTCCGAACGGTCCCACTCTTGCTTTCCCTTACAACAACATTCTCAGTAGAAGAAACATTGATGGATTTTGGCTATACGTATGCTCCTAACCTCATCCATCAGGGGGCATCTGTTATCACTGAAATTTTGTCTACACATGGCAACAAGAACTCCGCATCATCAAAACAACAATGAAGTCATTCATGGAATTGAATTAATTTCACAGCACTCCAGAAGGGCCAAAAACTATACAAAGTAACCAAAAATTGAAGGGCGCTTTACAGCAGTGTGGTGCGCGCACGCATGCGCAGGACAAAAACATATTTTTCGCGCATGCATGCTCAACGCGTGGTTGTCAATACAAAAACCTGTGCATCTGCTAAAATGGTGCATTAATTGAATAGGTCAGCCTCCCAACCACCTATGGACTGGCTCCCAAGTTGATTTGACTCTCAAATCAAAGCCGGATCCATAAAATCGGTGGGTTAATGACCTAAATAAACCCTAAAAGGGTCCCTGTTCACACTTTGAGAAGGTTACGTGACCGCCCGAGGAGTTGCTATAAAAAGTCGTCAGGATACACTGTTTTGGCAAGGAATTCTAAGCACTGTTATGCTGTTCAGATGGTTTAAGGGCTCATCCTTTAACAAACAACCCATCAGCTGCATCACCGAGAGTTCTTTCACTGCTATGCTCAGTTCTTCTCATTTGTAAGGAAAGCAAACTGTGTGAAGGCCCCGAAGAGCCTTCCGTTGGAGGGAGAAGGAACCTCTGGTCTCTTCCTTCAGCGTGCTCTGGTTTCATCAATACACCTGCCTGAAACCATTGGTGACACATGTGTTTTGTGTTTGATGTTTGTTGTTTACTTTCACAGTTTTATTTGTTTTCAGTTGATATTAGATTGTAGTTCCTTTTGTTTCTCTAACCCTATGCTTCATAGTTGTTCTGTCCTGCTAAACCCAACAGGGTATGCAAGCGCTCCCTATTTGCTCACCTGGTGACCATTTGAATGCGAACACAGAGGTTCAGTGGATTATGATGCATGCAAATGACAAAGTGCCATGTTCAAGGGTGACTCTAAGAATTGCTGGATAATGTTCTCAAGAGACTGCTTGGCTTGCTCCTTTCAATTTTTCCCCCAGCCAGATAGATGAGTACCTCTTTTTTATTTAATGAGCTCGAGGAGGATAACACATGCTCGATATAACTCACCTTTGGTAAGTTCCTCTTCCTTTGTTTAACGAACCATAAGAAGTAAGGGATCAGTCCCATATGGGTCTCTCGATGTGTGTTTTAATGAGTCCAAAGATAGAAAAATTGAAGGTTTTTTGGGATTATAGAGTTTGGAAAAACACTTAAAAGAGAACTCTCTCAGTTCCTTTTTCGTACAGTAGTCTAACGAGACCAAAAAAGAGATAAACTATCGCTCGAAAGACGCCCTTTCCAACCTTTTAACGAGGGTGAAAGGAGGCAAGATCACTCGACAATCTTTTCATATTTAGAGAGTCTTAAAAGAGTTCAAAGATGACTCTAGGGGGGCTCCTTTTTTGTGTGTTTGTGTATCCGTACGTTCCGAAAAAGAGATAAAAGTTTACCCGATTGAATTCTCATGTATTTACGAGCACAAGAAAGAACAAAGACTAATCTCAGTACTCTACCCCCAGCTTGAAAGTTGGTGGCTTAGCTCCAGAATTATCATCATGCCTCCCCCGGCTTCAATTCATTCACCAACTTTGAGGTTGTCACCAATTTCTATGCTAGATGGAGAAAAAGGATACAGGTGGATGAAATGAAGGTTCAAAAATGAGACCTAATGAAAGACTCGACTCGACACCTACGAGATCTGGCGAAAGACTGAACTTGAAGGGAGATGTGATTGTTTCATTTTTTAACGAGCTTGACACAGGAAAAGAACTATGCTCAAGGTTCCAGGTTCGATCCCCAGATTGTTTTTTCATTTTTTAACGAGCTTGCTATAGAGAAGAAAACTATGCTCAAATCCTCTGTTTCATTTTTTAATGAGCTTGCCATAGAGAAGAGAAACCATGCTCATGGTTTCTTGATCATGGCTTTCAAGAGGATAATGCTCTAGAAGGGTACCATGTCAAAGGACAAAACGCAGTCATGGCTTCCAAGAGATTTTCGCTGGATGGAAGAGAATCACTCTAGAAGGAACACATGTCGAGGGTCGTGACAGGGGTAAGGATATCAGGCTGCAATAACCCTACCGAATAAATCACCATGTCAACTACCGGATCCAAAGCATCAGAAGTTGAAATCATGGGAGACAATGCCACATAATTGACATGCGGCGAGGGTGATACTGTCTGCATATAAGAACCAGTTAGGGAGGTAACCCAGTCGGGGCTGATGAATGAAAGTTGATCAATAGTCACAATTCTTCCATCACGAGGGAAAGATATCACACGAAAAAGGGTGGATAGAAGAGCTTTCATAGCATAGACATAATCCTTCCCAAGGAGTAGAGAAAAATCCAAGGGGTCTCGGACTACCATGACATCGATAAAGACAGTTTTCCCTCCCAAAGTTATAGGAAACTGAGGAAGGATCCCTAAAGGTTGACTAGTTCTTTTGTTAAAAGCTAACAGATTCTGTGTAACCGGTGCAATTTGTAGACAACCCAAAGTATACCAAGCAACAGAAGACAAAATACTAATGGACGCACCTTCATTTATCAACGTTCGAGGAATGTCCCGACCACAAACCTGTACTGTAATCTGGAAAGGAATGTGAGAGGGAAGATGAGGTCCAGTTAGTACACCCCAATAAAAAAGGATGGCTTCAATACTTGGAGGGGGTTTTGCAGGAGAAGGAGGAATGCCCCCCGGTACGGTAGAGTCTGTATTAATGAGAAAAACATGGGCGGTATTGGGTTTACTCTCTGGAAGGAGAGTAGGATCAACTGAAGATTGGATCAGATGAACCAATGGTGGACTTGGATATACCACTTTGGCACTCTTTAGAGGAAGAGTGGGACTAACCGAGGAAGGGACTGGATCAGTCACTTTGACATTCCTTAATGGAGGAATGGGATCGACCGATGGCGAAACTGGACAGACCACTTTGGCACTCTTCAGAGGAAGAATGGGACTGACTGAGGAAGGGATTGGATCAGTCACTTTAACATTTCGCAATGGAGGAATGGGATCGACCGATGGTGAAACTGGATCGACCACTTGAGTTTCATTCTCCAAGGGAAGAATGGGGTCGACGGGTGGAAACGGATCGACCACTTTGGTGTCACTCTCTAACGGGAGAGTGGGATCGATTGAGGATGAAAAAAGATCGACCACTTTGTTGTCACTCTTTTGATGAAGAGCGGGGATGATCGATGACGGAATTGGATCAGCTACTTGGGTTTGTGGTTCAATCGAAGAGGAAACTAGATTGACCACCTGATCAACCAGACTGATCGGGGATGGAACCGGATTGACCAGTCCATCAACCAATGATGGGTCGGAGGAAAGCTTACGATAACCTTTTGGAAGTTGAAGTTTTTCCAAAAGAAAAGAAGCCTTTTCCATGCGAGGACAAAGGTGAGAGTAATGATTACCTTTACATAACATGCAAGGGAACTTGATAATTTTCTTCTTCTTACCAACCTGAACATCACTAGCTGATGGGGTATCATCAACATGATCGACATAAGTCAATGACGTGGAGGACCACATTTCTAAGACCTGGGTAAGACCGGGGAAATCCCTCAGAAAGTGGTCACCCTTACAAAGGCTACAAGGGAATTTGGGTTTTGGATTCTTCATTTTAATCTTGTTGACCTCATCAACACTCCCGGTACTATTAACAGTAACTGGTTTCTTAGAGACAACATCTGATGTTTTTGGGGTCTTGGTCCTTTTCGGGCTCTTCTTCTTCTTCTATTTCCGTTTCTTCTTCTTATGATCAACCTGGCTACTTGTTGTAGAGCTTTCACTAGGCGAAGAAGGAGAAACAGAAGGAGACTTAATGGGTAAAGAAGGTGAAAAGTCGACATGAGGTTGATGTGTGGGTGGTGTATTGACGTCTAGAGTATTAGGTGCAACTGAAACATTGGGAGGATTCGGGATCACCGGAGTGGGGAAAAACCAAACTGGTAATCCAATAGTGAGTCCTGGAAGACTCAGTGTGGCAACATATGGAGGACCAAAATTTCCAAATGAAGGAAAGGTATAAGGTTCCCCAGAAGAAGGGGTTCCTCCATTGGTACTCCCAGGATTCGATGCCATTATCACTGACTCGACCTAAGTTCCACTAAGTAAAACAAACAAAACACGCTATGAATCTGAGAAACAATCAATTAAATAGACCTTCCTACGATGAAACCACTAGTTGGGGATGAAATCCAATGTCGCAAGATCAAAATAGGAAGGTGTGGGGATAGAGCGGGTGGATCAGTTACGTTGGCGACCTGCTTAACGAACTTACACCTTGGTGCAAGCTTCCACACAGTAATTGTGGATTTACCCTCCAAGGAGCCCGAGTGATTTTGACCAACGTCTATTCTAGGTACAGTGAGACTTCCCTTCACCATCACCTTGTGTGAGACCCTAAAGATTGTGGCTACTAAGGTCACCAACTCATAGCTAGCCCCTGGGAAAGTACAATCAATAGTCCAATCAGAACGTATGGGCAGGATAACAAGTCTGAAATCAACCTGAAAGGCTCCCACACATAATCGTGGGTATACCTTCCAGTGACCCCCAATATACGATCTGACCACTGCAAATAGTTGAACCATGGAGGGATAATCTCCGTAACTCACCCGAATGCAACCTCGTGCGTAACCCCTGTGTGAGAGGGGGATCCCAGCAAGCCAATACGATAATTGGATTTGACTCTCCCTACCGCAAGATACTAAGTTTGTTTGATATCTTTGGAAAGTTATCCTTTCAACCTATTCCAAATCCCTACACCTTAAACTAATGTAGTTTTGCTAACAAAGATGTAAAAAGTCTAATAAATTTTAGTTAAGCATTGATTTTAATGGTTGTTGTTTACTCAGAGGGTGTACGAAAGTGAAACTAATGAAATGATGACTCAATTCCCAAAAATATGCATGAAATATGATAAGCAATCATTTCTTTTCAATGAATATCTATTTAAGGGAAAGAGGAAAAGTCATTTTCACTATCAAACACTTGATAAGGAATGCCCTCAATCAAATTTTTTTCTCAATCAAATCCAATATGATGCTACAACATTTCAGAAATGCAAACTAATGTGAAAACTAATCACTAAGATGTACTTTTTTCGTTTTCATGCGAATGATAATCAATTTAATGCAAAATTTCTCTTGCCAACTACCCTTTCAGATCAAGCAGATTCAGACAAGGAAACACAGATTTTGCATAAACAACACACCCTTTTTGCAATCAAACAAGAGAAAGAAAACCAAAAACACAAAAGGAAGAAGAAAGAGATTGGATCAGATGACCTCAAAGAACAAAATGAGAAGAGTTACAGACTTCAAATGTCCTTCACTAGAGTTCCCGCTCAGTCGAATAGGAGAGAATAAAGGAGGGGATCGATTTCAAGCTTTCAACAGCAAAAACTCAAAAATAATGAAGAAGGGAATAAAAACTGAACAACAAGGTGTTTACTTTTCAATATGAAGGATGCCAGAGGTCAAGGGAATAAGCATCGAATCTCAGAGCAACTAAGCAAGTAAGAAACATGGTTTTTAACCTAAAAAATGCAATTGTTTGGAGGGATTTTGTTAAAACAGGGGTTGGCGCTCTGGTGTAAGGGAAACCAGGGCATTATAAAGCTCTGTCCAACACTCTAAGGGAGCGTTGGTGCCCTACTAACAAGGTAGGGGCACGTTGGTGCCCAAAAACTCACAAAAATGTCCAAAAAACCTTAAAATTCAGTCAAATTTTGACAAACAAGCTGAGTGTGATGGAGTGAAGATTCAATCAGCAAACACAATCAGATAAATGGGGTGAACAAGTTCTGAAAACAATCAGGTAAGACAAGGTATTATGAGGAAAAACCAAAACTAAAAGTTTCGATTCGTTCCCCAGTGGAGTCGCCAGTTTCTGTTGTAGGAAAATCTCCCTGCGAACAGGTAGATTGCCTCAAAGAGCTAGACCCTAAACTCTAAAATAGAAAGTGCTTAATGTGGACACTAACTTCCTTTCAAATCCATACAAACTAATACATGAGAAGGAAGGAGAATAGAAGTACCTCTTTATCGACGTTTGTCCCTGCACGCTCCGAGTTGAGCTCCAATCTTTCCCTCCTCGTTGAGTCCTATAGACAAACAACGTATGACCACTTCCTACTCTATTGATATTAGCTTGAAAACATATCTATCTATCGACGATAAGTTCATGTAAAATCAGACACAAACTAGAAAGAAACAGGCCAAGCGTGTCATATTAATGAGAATAACGACGGTAGTACTTACAATCGTAGATGCGAATGCGACAACTTCATCAAGTCCCCTTCGTCTAACCCTTGCTCGAAATATCCACAACCTGGATGATAGCAGCTTCGCTGATCACTTCTCCTTTGACTGACTGTGTGTTTCCTATGAGATCATAGGTTTCTTTCTTGCAATTCTTCCCCCTTTTCACCATCATAGAGCCTGCTTATATAGGTTAAGAGGAGCTTAACCTCTTGAGTTATATTTAGAACAAGTTGAGGAATTCCCTCCTTGGATCAGGGATCTCCTGATGGAACCAAGAATTCGAATGCAACTACCTTCCAAACTTGAAACATCCTCCCCTTATTCTCCTCAACAGGCCAACTACTGCCTCAGATTAGACAATGCTCCTTCAAAAAGGAGTATCAGAGCACTATAGCGCTCCCTAGGAAGCTTGAGGGGGGCGCCAGCACTAAAAGGATGGATAGCGCTCCATAAGAGGGGTAGATAAGTGTTATAACACTCCCTGAAACCTTATAGGGGAGCACTAGTGCTCCTAAGGCCGATGTAGGGGAGCGCTCACCCTCAAAACCTTTGTTTAAGAGCTCTTCTTAGGTGATAAAAGTTCCTTGACTTTAGTTAGTCATTTTTCCTCCTTCAAATCAAGTGTATGATATGTCTTAAGTGCCTCTTTAGTGTTATCATTATGGCAGTATGTTTGAACAACATTTGCGACACTTGTGAACAACTTATGACACTTGCGAAAGTTGTAAGGAACATGCGACACTTACGAAGTGAGCAATATTGAGGTGTAACAATTTTAATGTGTGTTTGCAACAAAAATCAATCATAAATATAACAATGGACATACCTCAACCATATGCAATGTCAACAATAGAATAGACAACTCAAAATACCTCAGATATGATATTATTCATAAAGAAGAAGACCTTGATACAATAAGGATGCAGATCTGGAATAACATCAGATAAATCCAATAGAAAATATATGATCATATAAAAAATTCTCTCAATAAGAAGATTCAAGCCTCCAAAGGATGGATACACAACGAAGACAAATACAAGAAGAACCAGGGTCAAGTCCAAACCCCCCTAGTTGATGGCACATCCTACTACAAAGCTCAAAAGACCCAATATTTAAGCCCAGCTGATGGAAGTCTCCAAATGAGTCCAAACTTGGTATAATGATATAGCGGGGTGATATAACCCCCATCCTAAAGTCTCAAGTCGAGATTCCAAGGGATGGCCCTCCAAATGTTGAATCCTCAGGTGAACTTGCGCCCTCCTTAATCCTGTCAATGCCCAATAATTTGGCCTTGATGAAGGAGACCTCCAAATGACCTGAAAATTTCTAGAAAGAGAGATCGGGACACTGCAAGTCACTAGGTGAAGTATCTGGGTCATATCTGAAGCATAACCCCTCCAAACTAAATAAATATGAATCTCAATAGTGCCCTCCTTCTCTCCAATTCATCCCAATGCTCTAGGAAATCATCTGTACCATATAACTCTCTCAAAAGGCACTAGAAATGATGGTCAAGGACCCGCAAGAAATACCCAAGTGCTCAATTCTCCAAAATCCCTCGCAGACTCCTAAAACGAACCTTCCTCCAATCAATGGTGTGCCCCCCTTGCTAGAAACCCTCAATGGTGCACTCTTTATCTTCCTATAAATGTGGTTGGTGTAGAACTCTCTTGAAACTGAGTAGATTTGAAGTAGAATGGTGTGGGTGGATTATTTCATCCCTGATACCAAGCTTGGAACAATATGGGTGGAATATTTCACCACCGAGTTGTCCTCTAGGGTTTGTTAAGTCAAAACCCTTAAAACCCCCAAGGCATGGGCTCACTAGCTAGAAGCCAGATATCAAAATGATAAACAACATGAATGAGAGAATATAGGCCCTTACCTCTGTTTTATCCTTCCTTCTCACCTTGTCCCTCCAAAGTGAATTTTTCTTTATTAATTATTAATTAATTAATTAAATCACTTTAATTAATTAATTAACTATTTTACCTTTGAAAATCACCTTATCTCTCCTTGTGGTTTCCCTAGCCACTGAAAGTCACTTTTCATCATTCTATCCTATAGTGTGGATCCTCCCAATTCCAATGAGATATTACACTAAGAGGTTCCTCCAAGTATTATGCCTAATAAGACCTCCTTAGTGCATTTAATTAACCTATAGCCCAAAATAATTCGAAATCATGGAAATCATCGGAATGTAATGAAACCAAAGCCAAGCTATGAAGAATGGATCATAATGATGAAATAAGATGAGTGATGCAAGACAGACCCAAAAATACCCCTCAATAGCTCTTGTGCTCTCTATAATCTCCATCTAGCTACTCTGGTCATCATAATACTCTGTAATACCCTGATGTCCCAAAGTGGGGACATTACATATTTGTAGGTAAAACTATTCTATATAGATATTACATGGCATGTCATTTCCATTTGTATGTGGAACACCACATAACTTCTCACGATTAGAGAGTTATGGCCATGTGAAATTGGAGAACCCTCATGAGTCATCTAGAAGCCCCAAAAGCTCAAAGTAGTCAAAGTGTTTGCAAAGAATAAATTATTTAAATAATAAAGTGAAGTGATGAGTGTACTATAAGTCAAAGAGGATGCAAAATAAATTATTTAAATAATGAAGTTAATGGAGAAATCACTAATTATGGAAAGTGGCTATAAGTGGGTTAACCATAAAATAAGGAAAGTGGGTTAAGATGGTTAGAAGGAAACCCCTTGAGGAAGCTACATAAAAGTGTAAATAACAGGCAAGGGTATCTCATTTAAATCACATTTGAATATCTGTTTTTTGTGAAAGGTTATTTGGGAAGGTATTATTGATAGAGAAAAGTGTTGCAGAAAAAGTGTGGCAAGAAAAGTGCGACAGAAAAAGTGTGGCAAAAAAATTGCAGCAGAAAACATGCAGCAGGAAAACTACAGTAGAAAAAGTTTAGTAGGAAAAGTGTGGTAGAAAATTTGTGGCAGGAAAACTACAGCAGGAAAAGTGCAGTAGAAAAACTATTGAAGGAAAACTGTGGAAGAAAAAGTGCGGTAGGAAAATTTCAATAGAAAAATCGCAATAGGAAAAGTGCAGTAGGAAAACCATGGAAGAAAAAATGCAGTAGAAAAAGTGCAACATCAAAATCGTGACAGTGGATTCGCGGTAGAAAAACTGCAAGAATAGAACAGTACAAGAAGAAAAAAAGGGTATGGTTTTCATATGTGTAGTGTTGAATTTATGAATCAAGTTGAGGGTTTTCCTTGTAAATATTTATGGCTTGTTGTAAAGTTGATCTGAGGCAGATCTATTGAAGTTTAATATTGGTTCATGTTTGATGGATTTTGGTTGACGTATGTTGTTGATGTTATTGGTACAGATAGAGGTTGTATAATGGTTTGAGGTACAAACTTGTGGTATAGTGTTTGAGGTATATGTGATCAGATCATATTTGGATGATGAAATTGATGAGGGATTTTGGTTGAGGTACATGTTGGGTACATGGTTGAGACAAATAGTTGATGAGATGGCACATACATGAGGTGTATAGTTGATGATGTTGGTACATCTTGATGAATCATAGTTTATGTGTATTTGATGCATGATTGGTACATATTTGGTCCATGGTTGATGCACTCGTTGATGGTATAGGTTAAGATACATGTTGGTGCATGGTTGATGCACTTGTTTATGGTACAGGTTGATTACAGGTGATTTTGTACAGGTTGGTACAGGTTGGTTGGTTGCAAATCAGTGGTATAGGTTGTTACAGTGGTATATCTCACAGTGATAGTGTGACATTTGTTTCATCATTCTACTTCTAAGTCAGGGTGGTTGGACGGGGAAAGGACAGGTGGTTGTAGCCACCTTCCAGCTGTATCCGGAGAACATAGGGGGTTGTAGACAGAGAATTGGGGAGTTGGAGCTTCCCTCAAGTTGTAGCCTGAGAAACTAGGGGGTTGGAGCCTCCTTCCTCTTGCATCTAGAAAACAAAGGAATTTGGTGCTTCCAATGAATGTAATTCTTAAAGACATATAAGGAAAATCATTATGTGGTTTTCTCCGACTCTGGGTTTCCACGTAAAAACACTAGTGTACTTTGTATGTGTATGATTGTTCATTTTTTCATTATTTATTTACTCTGCAACTATTGGATGATAATGCTACATTGATACAACACTTGCATTTTGTGGTTTAAAAGGATTGAATTTCTCTATTATTGATTCACCCCCCCTAGTAATCCAACAATTGGAATCAAAGTAGGTTCCTTCAGGAAACAGTTTAACCACTAGAAGGAGATCATGGATTATTTTGAGAATGGAGTACCAATGTTTAATGGTTAGAATGGTTTAAAGTATGAGACGTGGAGTAGAAGGATGAAAGTATTTTTACAAGCACAAGGATATTATATTTGGCTATCAGTTGTTACAGGATATGATAGTTCAAAAAGGGCAAAGATTGTAGCTTAGAAGGAATTGAAGAAGAATAACAAAATAGTAAGGGATTTCATTTGGGAAGGATTACCTAATCTGGTAAGATAAAAGGCTGGTAAATGTTCATCAGCCAAAGAACTTTGGGATAAGTTACATGACATATATTATTCACTCATCGCAGATTCCAAAAATGCCAAAGAAGATGAAGATACAAATCAAGAAGAATTATGTTTACCATGTCAAACAGATTCAAAAGATGAAGAGTACATAATCACCAGAGGTATGTTGTTTTACTTTAATTTTGAAAAACACAAACATCTTGAAATAGAATTCCATGAAGGAAATGAGACATAAAAACTAATTGGAAAGGAAGACAATTATGAAGCATGATTTATTAGTGCTTTAGATGAACTAAGAGAAGAAAACAAGTCACTCAAGAAATAATTGATGAAACAAAAAGAAAGTGTTCACATTTTTTAAGAAGACCAACAGGTCATCGAGAACTTAAGAACTCATCTAGAAGAATACAGAAAGATCAAAGAAAATCTTGAATATTAAAAGAAGTATTTGGAAGCCAATAGAGAAGCACCGAAGGAAGAATCGGAAATGACAGATAAGATATTGACAGATCATCTTAAGGAAATAACTAACGATCTAAACTAGCTTGAGGAACATTTTGGTCAAGAAGAGGAAGGACTTGAAGAAGAAATAATCACATTAAAAATTCATCTTGAAGAAGCGAAAAGAACATAAGAAGTCATGAAGTCTCAGATAATGAAGAAAGAAGAAAAGGTTGATAATATTGAAGAAGAAGTTGTCACATTAAGAAGTAAAATCGTCAAGCTCAACAAGAACGTTGAAGAGACAGAAACATCCACATTAGTTCTATAGAATGAACAGAATCACTCTAGGTTGCTAGAAAAGAAGAATAAAGAAAATAGAAAGAGTTATGCAAAAATACTCAAAGGAAGGAATCATGGTCAACCAAAATCTAAGAAAAATATTGAAGATACATCTTCAAGAATACCATCCATGTTCAAGACACAAAGAAGCTTCAATCATGATCATGATCAGTCAAGGAAAAAAATTAGAAGGACTACACCACAAAGAATATCATTCACTCCCAGGTATGAAAATTTATTTTATGGTCATTGTTTTTATTGTACTAACTTTGGACATAAGGTTGCAGATTGCAAGGACTATAAAAGAAATGCTCAAGCAAGAAATGCCTATGTGGCCCCACGTAACATTGAATGTTACAAATGTCATAACTATGGACACAGAGCTAGTGATTGTAGAAGCATGATCGATACTTCCATGAAAGAGAACACAGATAATAGATTTAATAAGGTATGGATAATAAAACAAAAAGAATAGGTGAACAAAGACTAGGTCCCAGAGATCGCAAGGTTGGAAATAAAACGAGATGAAGAAAACTCTACAGAGAAAAAGAAAGATGTCAAATACAGAAAGGTTTGAAAAACAACTGAAAGAAAATAAGGACAGGTAAATAAGGAATGGGTTCAAGATATTGTACTTTCAGGCATTGTAGTGAAAGATGAATCCACAGACATAAATAAAGAAGTCAAAGCTTAGAGAGATGATGAATCTACCAATGAAGATGATGATTAATACACATCAGAGCCAGAATTGTTCTGATCCATATGGCTTAGAGACTCTGAGGTAACATGAATATTAGACAAAGGGATTCTATGGGATATTTGTGACATACCAAAGAACCATCCTTTGAGCAACTTGAAGAGTTTGAATAGATAGATCTAGAGAAGTCAATTAGTAGAATTACAATCAGTTGTAGTAGTGAATACTTCATGATAGTACAGTGATAAATGGGTCAACATTATGGACATTGTGCAATAGAGTCTTGGATAGTATGGATAGAGATGGATTAATAAGAACACTTAGAAGGTTTGGAAAAATATATGATAATGCATGAGAGAATAGATTCATATATTGGTTTAGAGAGTTGTTCAGAGACAAAGTAACATTGTGTCATCAGACTAATCGGTAGGTGTGGACACTAACAGATCTCCATACATCCACCTGGATCTAGAACAAAACAGGACAGGACATGACTCTTTCCCTAAGTTACAACCAATGAATTATCTAGTAAGGAGGAACAAGTGACATAACTTTGTATCGCTTCCTTAGGTCTTTGTTGCTCCCACTTCACTCCGGTGCTCTAGTGAGGTCAATACCAAGACAACACAAACCAACCAAAGTGAAGATATCAAAATTTATTCAATCGTCAACTTATGCATATGATCAAGGAGTTACACAATAAAGTAAGAATGAATTTAAGGGAAAAGGACATGTCGTTGTATTATATTAATTGAAAGTAGAAGATACAAACTGATCGCCTTGATCTTGCAAGCTTCCTTTCGGTGACTCTTGGTTCCAACACAGACACTTTCTCTGTCCTTGCATGAAGAAGATCCAATTCCTCTTGATAGATCTACTAGAGTCTCCAAGCTCCTGTTCATGTTGGGTTCTTCACACAATTTCTTTACCAATTCTTCAATTAATCTTGCTTAACCTTTTCCATGAGAATCCTTTCAATATATAGGAGAGGGTGAGATGGTTACATGGATGGGAATGATCCCACCAAATCAGGGAAACCAGTAAAATGACAACCATTCGAATGCCAACCCATTTTCTAGAAGATTCCCTTCTAGAACCCTCGAGACTCATCTCTTTTCCAAGCCTAAAAACAAGTTCACACCCTATGTATAGAGCACAGTGCAAGAAGTTCGCACCCTAGATGAAGGTTACCTGAGAGAATGGGTCATTCTCGCACCCTAGGCTATAAGCAGCCTGCAAACTCACTTTGAAAATATGTTTTCTGGAAGGAGATAAATGGCACTTTTCTCAGGAGAAAGTTCTTGTTGGGATCTTGAGTACACTATTATTAATACATCACGAAGATGACCAAAATCATGTGTAATATAATGCCCCCCAAAGTATGAGGCTGGAATCAGTGACAGCCAAAATACTTTGTAAATTGCATGTGTGTGTCAGAAACCAGGAGCGCACCTACCTGGAAACCTGCAAACAACCAAGCATCTGTAGAATATCACAATAGTTTTGAGGTAGGCATTCCCATACTCAGATCACAGACATATGACATCATAAACATAGGTCATGGCCACCAATCATACACCCTAGATCCATGCCATCAAAATATCGCATAGCCACCAAGAATACACTGTCGATCCATGCAAGAAAAATCAAATTAAGACGACATAGCCACGAGACATACAAAGTGGATCTGTGTCAGCAAATTATACATATTCCATCGCAACATGGATCAAAGAGATGGGATCCAGGGTCTTCAATCCTGTCACCTGAAGGTACGAATCTAACCATGTGATTACATGTGCTGAAGTTGATCATGGTAGAAACCACTTGATTACTGGTCATTGATGAAACCGTTAACAAGTGCGAGGGAAAGCACCATTAATGTCAATGACTCCCAAGGTACACTAGTACAATCCACTGAATGTGAATAAATGAGTTGAGGTTCAAAATTCGACGGAATCTCCCGATCAGGGGTCAATGATGAAAACCCACTATTGAAAATGAGGAAACCTGCCATTGAGGCATGCAACTTCCAAGGTACCAAATAATTTCTAAGTCTTGTTTCCATATAATGAGTTGGATTTGATGGAACAAAACTCGTCACAGGAGGGCCTTGATGTATCCCCCATCAATGACACAAAATGAGTAACAAATTTTGAAGGTGAAATAGAGTATGATGTAAGTTGGAATGGACACAAGGAAGGTGAACACAGAGAGAATGGACAACTGCAGATGGCCGACTTGATAGAGGTTTCAGATGAACTTCTCTTGAACATATGAATGACACGACCAAATGATTTGGCAGCACTGACTCAGAGATGACTCAGGATATGACCTTGTAACGAGAGACAAATGGATTTCCCAAACCAGCTTCAAATAATGAATAGAGGGGTGTCATGTTCAAGAGTGACACTTACTGCCAATAATATGAATACGAAGACACATCCCTTTCCCAAATTTTTCCCCACCATTTATGGAAAGTACCCCTTTAGTTTTACGCAAGCTTGAGGAGGATAACATATGCTTGTTTATGTAAGCTCATCCTTTGGATGAGTCCCTTGGAGTATGTTTAACGAACCCTAGGAAGGAGTGGTTCGGTCCCATTACGGGTATTTCGATGTTTGTTTAACGAGTCCAAAGATAGAAAACTCAAAGGTTTTTAATGATCATAGAGTCTGAAAAACCACTCAAAAGAGAACTCTCTCAGTTCCTTTTTTGTAAAACAGTCTGATGAGACCGAAAAAGAGAAATTATCGCTCAACAAATGCTTTCTTCAAATACTTTAACAAACGTGAAAATAGCAAGGTCACTTGGTAATCTTTTCATGTTTAGAGAGTCTAAAAAGAGCTTAAAGAGGACGCGAGGGGGTTCATTTTTCATATAACCTTGTTGATCCCGAAAAAGTGATAAAAGTGTGCTCGATCACGTTCTCATGTATTTGCGAGCATGAGAACGGACAAAGACTAAGCTTGAGTTTTTGTGCAAAAAACCATAAAAAACAATCCAAACAGGCGATGAAAAAGAGAAAAAATCTGTATCCCTGTGTATGGACATCGAAGTCGTTATGTATGCAAAAAGTCGCACTCATAAGGGTATTAGGCATTAGGTTTAATAAATAAAACATTTATAAAAACCCACAAAAATGGTAAAAGTAAATATAAGTGGGTAAAAGTTCTTTTTACCATAGTCATTGTAACTTTGCCAATATTTTAGCCCAAAACCCCTATTTTTACCTTGGATTTTGGCACTCGATTGTGGAAGGTACGAGCATCCATTTGGTGAACCATCTCCAACAATGAGGTAAGCTCCTTGTCTTCTATCTTTTCATGGTTCAATTTTTCATTTTCATTGGTAAAATTCAAGTTTTTGAGCTTGTTTTAGGGCTCAAATTTGTGCTCAGCCATTCTCACAGGCTAGCCACATGGGACCTATGACAATGCATCATTCTTGCAGGTGGCCCCAAAGGCACCTATAAGAACCTCGCACTGTGCCAAAGGGGCACCTGTGAGAACCGTAAAGTGAAAAGTTTCTTTAATTTTTGCTCAATGAAAAAAGTACCGAGTCTTGAAGAGATTTGCTGACCTTCTTCTTATGTGTCTTATGCAGGCATTTGGCTATCACCATGGTTCTGGAATGGCGTGAAAGAGAGAATGAAGAAGATGATGCTATTGCTAGGAATAACCCAGGCACCATTGCTGCTTTGCGAGACTGTGGTCTCCTGAAATTATTTTGGATCCTGGGTATGAGGGCCCAAGTTAGGCTGTTGGAGTACCTCGTTCAAATGTGGGATGTGGACCAACAAGTATTCCACGCAGGGGTCCACACATTTTCCTTGGATATTGAGTATGTTTACTACTTGACAGGACTGTCACGGCGTGGGTACCATGCTAGCTTGACTGGTAGCCGAGTGATCCGGATTTATGCAGGAACGGAATGTAAGAAGCAAATAACAAAGTGTGCACAATAGTATTGCAGAGAACATAGTGATACAGTAAACACACACTTCTATTAATTAATGAAATAGAGAAACTGTAAAACTGTTGAACAATACATAGCTAGAATGGTGGTAGCATATCCCTGATAAGAGATGTGGTGGCTACGCTCATCCGTGACCAAGATTATTACAAAAAGAGGTCGAAGGGACTTATTTATCAAAAGAAGGAAGGTAGAAACCAAAAACCTAACCCTAGAAGATGAAACGCCAAAAGTCAAGTGGGCCCTGTTTGGGTAAGTTAGTCCATCAACTTCCCGGAGTCATAACTATTGCATACGATCTCTATTTAGGGCGCACGATAGCTCGTTGGAAAGATCTATCCGAGGCCTACAACGCTCGAGACAAAATAGCATCATAGATTCTATTTTGTGAGAGCAACATACCCAAAAAAAAATCATTTAGAGCCTCAAAATGGCCCCGGAAGTTTAGGACCCGAAAAAACTACTAAAAATAGTAAATTACCAGAAACGCTAGAAAACTGTTTTGAGCCAGATGGAAAGGTGGGTAGCCACCAATACCCATCTGGATCATTAATCCCCCCTTAATAAGCAATGGTCCCCATTGCGTCAAGTTCCGTGATAAGATGGGGGAATTTCAGCTGAATTTGGCTCCAGGTGAGCCACTTGCCCTGATGCAGGAACTGCCCAGCCTTCATGACTCGATAGAGCTGGACACGTTGCTGGCGAGTTCCCTTGACCTATGAATCCATGATATGATCAATTGTTTCCTTCTCCAAATAGTCAGGGTTGAGTTCTGTTGGTGCCAACTGCTTGGCCACTTCTGAGGTGTCCAATAATGGTGGAAAATAGGGGTGAAGGAGATCAACATTGAATACAGGGTGCAAGCCAAGAAATGGAGGGATGCTTAATTCAAAAGCATTATCCCTGATAGCCTTGGTGATAGTATATGTCCCATAACGAAGTGGGCATATCTTGCAATGAGGTCCTGTGAGTCTTTCTCTCTGCAAATGCAACAAAACCTTATCACCCACCTGGTATGTGTGTGGCACCCGATGATGGTCATGATGCTGCTTGTACTTGGCATTGGATTTTTCCATAATGTCATGGAATTGTTGGTGAATGTGTTGGATCCATTCCAAAAATTTGGTGGCTTTCTCAACCTCAGTTTGAGCCCGACAAGATGTTGCCTCTGTGGAGGCAATGGGCAGAGCTACATCGATGGGGGCCAATGGTTGAAGCCCCATGCATGCTTGAAAAGGGCTATGACCAGTAGAGCTGTGAAGGGATCTGTTGTAGCTATGTTGAACATATGACAGGTTCTCATCCCATGTGCGGGGGTGTTTAGAATTATACATCCGTAGGATAAGCACAATCATGCGATTTACTACTTCTGTCTGCCCATCAGTTTGGGGATGGAAGGCTGTCGTCTATGTGAGATTGGAATCCATAAGTGACCAAAGGCTAGACCAAAATGTGCTGAGGAACCTGCTGTCATGATCTAAAATGATAGTCTAGGGTAGCCCGAAATGTACCCAGATGCGTTCAAAGAAGAGCTTAGCAGTGGCTTCGGCATAGATACTTTTCTTGCAGGCAAACATAATGGCCAATTTAGAGAAGTGATCCATGACCACAAACACACAGTCATTCCCATGCTTGGTTGGAGGCAGTCCTGACATGTAATCCATGGAGATAGATTCCTAAGGCCCATTGGGAATAGGAAGAGGGGTATACAACCCTTGCTTCTTAATGCATGATTTGGCAATGGCGCAGGCAATGCAGGATCTGATATACTTTATGAGATCTTGTCGGAGCTTTTGCCAATAAAAATACTTCTGCAACACTGCTATTGTCCTTTCGGTGCCAAAGTGCCCTACGACCTGATTGTAATGCACTTCCAAGATTAGCTTCGCACGCTAGCTTGAAGGAACACAGAGGTGGCCTAGGTGGCATAATATTCCATCCTGGAGATGAAAATCAGTCACTGGATTGTCTGCACAAACTACTCAATAGGTGGCTGAAAAGTCAGGATCACTGTCATATAAGTGAGACCACCCATAGGTTTCATGGCCATAAGAGTTAAGCATTGTGGTGAGTGCAGCCACAGGCGGTCGACTGAGGCAATCGGCGACATGGTTGGTGTTGCCCTTCTTATATTTTATGTTCAGGTGAAATTGTTGCAGGTATACGGACCACTTTTGGTGGCGGACATTTTGCAATTTCCCTTGTGTTTGCATAAACTGCAAGGGCTTGTGGTCAGTGTGAATAACTGTCTCTTTGCCTAAGATGTAATTCTTCCATTGTCCGCAAGCTTGGACAATGGAGTACATTTCCTTATCATAGGTGGGGTACTTTCGAACTGTATCTAAAAGTGTCTCACTGTGATATGCCACTGGATGGCCATGTTGAGTGAGGACTGTGCCAACAGCATAATCTGAAGCATCTGTCTCAATTTCAAAAGGTTGTTGCAGATCCGAGAAAGTAAGGACGAGCGTTGAACATAAGCACTGCTTAAGTTCCTCAAATTCTTTTTGTTGATTAGGGGTCCAAAAGAATTCGGCTTTAGCCCCACCTTTGGTCACGTTTCTAAGGGCCCAAGCAATGTTAGAGAACCCCAACATGAACCTGCGATAAAAGTTGGCCAAGCCTAGGAAGCTGCAGAGCTCTGTAATGGTCCTTGGGGTCGACCAATCGCGAATGACTTGGATCTTGGCCAGATCCACATGCACACCTTCTTCATTCACAATGTATCCCAAATACTGAATTTCCTTCATCCCGAATGAGCATTTTTCGAGATTGGCATATAACTTGTGCTGTCACAGGGTGCGAAGGACTTCATCAATATGATGTAAGTGGTCTTCCCACATTCTATTGAAGATGAGGATATCATCGAGATAGACGACCACAAAAGAATTGGTGAATGGTCCCAGTATATCATCCATCATCCTCATGAAGGTTGCCGGAGAGTTAGTTAAGATGAAAGGCATGACCAACCACTCGAAAAGGCCTTCCCAAGACTTGAAGGCAGTCTTCTAGACATCAGTCGCCTCAATTGGGACCTGGTGATAACCAGACTTCATATCAATCTTGCTGAAATACTTGGCGCCCTTTAGTTGATCAAGGAGATCATCGATCTGGGGGATAGGATACCAATTCTGAACTGTGATTTTGTTTAAATCTCTGTAATCAATATAGAGTCACCAAGTCCCGTCCTTTTTATTTACTAGCACAATCGGGCTCCCGCAAGGTGAGGAGCTTGGTTGAATATTCCCCTTTTGGAGTAATTCCTCAATCTAGCGCTTGATCTCTTCGTTTTCCATGAGGGAACATCTGTAAACTGGACCGTTCGGCACAGGTACCCTGGGTATCAAGTCAATGGAATGCTTGACCTGACAATGGAGTGGCACTCTGGCAGGGGAAGTGAAGATGTCCTGGTATGATTCCATGATCTTGTCTACTTGTCTATGTTGTGCAGAGTGACCTTGTGTAGAGGCGGTAGATGTGGTTGCGGTCTTTCGTTTCCTTTCTGGATGAATCATTAGGAGGATGAATTTGTCGGTCTGGGAAATCACCTTCTTGCACTGCTTAGCTATGATGAGAAAGACTGTGGTAGTGGGAACTACCTCCGGTATCCGGTAGTGTTGTTTTCTCAAAGTAATAGTGACACTACGAGGCTTGGATTCATACACAACATGGCGTTTCCACATATATGGTTGACCAAAAAGAACATCAAAAACTTCAAGTGGAGAAACATCACACATTACCTCATCTTTGAAGGGTTTGATGTCGTACGGTAGGCGACACTGCTGGCTAACGTGGATGTCTCACCCTAGAGTGAGCCACTCAATGTTGTATGGTTGCGGATGCAACACTGTTGGCAGGTTCAGCCGCTTGACGACCTCTACTGAAATCAGGTTCTTCAGGCTCCCACTATCAACAATGAAATGTAATGGCTTCCCTTGTACCCACATCTGTGAGTGGAAGAGGCACTCCCCTTCTTCTGTCTCCTCTGGATCATTGGGATGGATCTTTGTGGTGGCAATGGTGATGTTGGGTTCTGCTTCAATGATCTTCCTTCCATGATTTGTCTCTGATTCTAATTCAGATCCTGGATCTGACTGGGGCGCTTTCATCTCTGTAAGCAGTGATTGTTTCGCACGACACTCATCAGTGTTGTGTGTGGGACTCTTATGGAGCTCACACCATTTTCCACTTTCTTTCTTTTTCTTCTAGTAACCCTTCTTCGCATGTGGCTTAGGCTGGTTGTCCAAGGGTTGGATATCTTTGCTATGTACTTTGTTCTGCAAACTAGGGTTTCCCTTACCCTGCTTCTGGTTTGTCGAACCAAACTCTCGCTTGTTCTTTTTCTTAAAGTTTTGCTCAATATTCACAACATACCGGTAGGCGACACCCAATGATAAGATGTCCAGGAATTCCATCTCGATACAGATGTACCGATGCAGGCCACTGCAATATTTCAGAACCAAGTGTCGCTCGAAGTATTTGATGCCGAGCTTCGTGCATAGGGTATGGAAGTTGTTCATGTACTCTGTCACTGCTTGGTCCCTTTCTTGTCATAGAGTTGCCCATTTTGTGTAATGGTCGTCATAGTTCCCCACAGGGAAGTATTGCTCCTTGAGGGCATCAATGAAAGATGCCCATGTGGGTTCTGTCCCAAACAGCGTGGGTTCATTACCCTCTTTTTCCTCTTTCTGTTCGCAAAGGGTTTCCCACCAATCCTTGACATGGAGGACTACCTTAAGAAGTGCAAATGTAATCTTTTCTCTTTTGGAAAAGTTATGGACCGAGAAGTAACCCTCGAGCTGATTCAACCATTTTTCCAAAGCATCTGCATCTATTTGTCCTTCAAATAAGGGAATATCATAATTAAATTGTACCTTGAAAGGGGTCGGTCCTCCAAACTGATTTTTGGTCGAGGTTCCTTCCGTGGCGGTCGGCAACCGTCAAAGAATTTGCACAAAACTGTCCATCATCTCATTCCACTGTCGTGCGAGAGCCTCCTCGAGCAACATATTGATAGGATCTCCTGCTCCATCATATCATTTTTCCTCTGCCATGGGTGGTTGTTTGCACTGGAGAGGGGTTTCTCTCTCGAGCTGAACTAATTCGAGACCCAACTACTTATATCCCGACCTCGTCGGTGACATGCACGAAAAAATGACAAAAGAGTAGTCTGCTCTGATACCACTGATTTGGATTTATGCAGGAACAAAATGTAAGAAGCAAATAACAGAGTGTGCACAATAGTATTGCAGAGAACATAGTGATACAATAAACACACACTTCTATTAATTAATGAAATAGAGAAACTGTAAAACTATTGAACAATACATAGCTAGAATGGTGGTAGCATATCCCTGATAAGAGATGTGGCAGCTACGCTCATCCGTGACCAAACTTATTACAAAAAGAGGTCGAAGGGCCTTATTTATCAAAAGCAAGAAGGTAGAAACCAAAACCTAACCTTAGAAGATGAAATGCCAAAAGTCAAGTGGGCCCTGTTTAGGTAAGTTAGTCCATCAACTTTCCGAAGTCATAACTATTGCATACAATCTTCGTTTAGGGTGCACGATAGCTCATTGGAAAGATCTATCCGAGGCCTACAACGCTTGAGACAAAATAGCATTGTAGATGCTATTTTACGAGAGCAACATACCCAAAAAAACATCGTTTAGGGCCTCAAAATGGCCCCGGAAGTTCAGGACCCGAAAAAACTGCTAAAAATAGTAAATTACCAGAAATGCCAGAAAACTGTTTTGAGCCAGATGGAAAGGTGGGAAGCCACCGATACCCATCTAGATCACCGAGGTGGTGGGCTGCCTATGAGTGAATACTATCATTTGTACTTTGTTCCAGAGGTGGAAAGGAGCAAAGGAAAATTGGCCATTTGGGGGGTGCAGGATTTGACCCTTCGCTCTATTTTGTTCACCATTGCTCATATGGCTAGGAGCACTACTCCACACATGAATCTATAGATCTACTTTCAGTATGACATAGAGTGTACTGAGCCTCGGGTCTTTAATTGGGAAAACACAGTCCTTTGTAGCGTGAAGAGGCAGTTGAGTAAATGTAGGAGAGGCTACCTAAAGCAATTTGGGTACGGGTCATTGTTGGTGTCCTTCTTTCTTGAGAGGGTTCCCTTGCTGAGGTTGCAGGTTGAGTGGGGTTTACTGGCTCCAGAGGATCCAAGAATGCTGAGGTGGTGTAACCTCATGGCCATGCATGTAGTTAGACCAATCATCAAATACAATGATGCCTTCTTTGACTGGTTGTGACCACAAATGTTGATGGTCGATGATTATGCCTATGCCGGGTTGGACTTCCGAGGAGATCCAAACTTAGCCCTACCTGAGGGTGCTTAGTGGGGAGATCTCAGTAAGAAGTACAGTTTTTTTAATTTTTAAATGTTTTTGTGAATTTTAGCATATGCAAATGTTTTTATGTTCGTCCAAGGTCTAATTTACAAAAATTATTTTTTGATGACATAGACGTGGGGCCTTATCGACCACTGGGTACTTCTCCTATTCAGTGATGAGGAGAGGTGGCTCCAATGCCACGATGGGATGTTGAATATTATGAAGCAGTGGAACAAAACTTAGAGCGTTTGACTGCAGACATTCCAGACATGCCTCTTTGAGAGGTTCCACGACGTTATCAACGTCATACGGTGGGGGTGTCAGAGTTTGTTGGCCGAATTATTTGTAGGGTTTCCCGGGTAGTCATGTGTTACCATGAACATCATCCATGATGTCACTTTGTAGAAGCTATGAGCTTCAGATTTTGAAATTTTGGTCTTCGGATAGAACTTTTTTGTAAAAAAAAATTTGGTCGTTATATATACATACGACTTCTACCGGTTTATCTTGTGTTGTGTGATAGTTGTGATGTGATTTATTTATAAATGACCCAAATGTCTGTCTAATACATAGTTAGATAATGCATCAATTAATGTATTTAGACATCTAGGAATATGTCAATGCTCAATATAATCAAAAGAACGTTCCAAGAGGTGAATTTGCAAATATACCCGTAACAAAGTAGGACTTTGAATAGCATAGACATTACTTAATTATAGTACTACAAGCTGTGAATCGAGTCGCACAACCAAGCGACAGATATCGAGTGAGATAACATCAATCAAAAATTCGATAATGACGCTATACTCTACAATATTGTTGGTCGCACGGCCAAGGAACACACCTCGTAGAGTGATAAGTTCATTTGTAGGGGCGTAAATTGCCCACGCAGCAGAAGCAAGGTTCTGAGTACTATGGCTAGTGCCATTAGCGAAGCCAATGTGGGGTAGTGAAGACTCCAACATCTAGAAATCAAACACAATGTCACATAAGGGCAGACACCAGATAACGAAAAAGCATACTACAGTAACACACAAGAAGTATGATACAATAAAATACAAGTACTCGTTCACAAGTGATCTTATGCATAGTACTTCTTTAAGTACAACCCATTTCTGGGTTCACTCAAAGGGATACCATCATAATCTACTAACTCGTAAGCTCCTTTCTCCAAAACTTGTCTAACAATATAAGGACCTCGCCACATGGCTTCGAATTTTCCAGCTCCTAGCATATCTCAATCTTGTTCATAGAGGAGAACCAGACCTCCTTCGGAGAAAACGCGAGGCTTGACATGTTTGTCGTATTATCCCTTGACACGTTTCTTCTAGGCTTCTATGACTAGGGTAGCATCACGTCAAGTTTCGTCTAAACGCATGAGACACAATAGATGTTCTTCCTCCACAAAAGTGTTTGGTAGGAGTTCGATGGCTAGTTTTAAAGAGGGTATCTCGCATTCAATTGGGAGAATGGCTTCTAAACCATAGACTAATTGAAAAGGTGTAAACCTAGTAGTGGACTTAATGGATGTCCGGTAAGCCCACAATGTTGAAAACAACATTGTGTGCCAACTCGTTTTGTGAATCCCTATCATTCATCGAAGCATGGTTATGAGAACTTTGTTAATCGCTTCGACTTGGCCATTGGCTTGTGGGTAATAGGATGTTGAGTTTTCATGGCGAAGACCCAACTTTTCAATGAGTTCAGACTTCACAAAGTTTCTAAAGTGGCTACCATGATCGGTGATGATAGCCTGACGAACACCAAAATGAGCTATGATGTGATTGAAAATGAATAATGCTGCAGTCTTTCCAGTATTGTCAAATGTCGACATCGCCTCGACCCATTTCATAAAATAATCTACAGCTACAATAATGTATCCATGCCCCCTGGACGAGTGGGGGTGACATGTCATGAAATCGATGCCCCATTTTGCAAAGGGACTAACAGAGACCACAGGGTGAAGAGAAGTGGGATGTGACCGTATCTTACGATTATAGGTCTGGCAAGCATGGCATTTTTGGACTGTGATTATGCAATCATTAAATAAACAAGGCCAAAAATACCCTGTGCGTAAGATCTTCTGGGAAGTAGCATACCTGGACATATGACCACCACAGGCTCCAAAATGACAGTCATTTAAGGCTTTCTCGGCTTCATCGAGCATGAGGTAGCATCAAAAAACTGAGTCAATCCCACGATGATAAAGAGTATCCCCGAGGATAATATATTGATGGGCTTGGTAGCGTATTCGACACTGGTCAGTACTGGATAAATTGGGCCAGAAAGTCTAGGTTTGTAGATATATGATGATATATTTGTACCAAAGATCATCGAAACTAATTAGGAAAATGGATTCATCAGGTAATGAAGCGACTGCTACATTTTCCGTTTCAGAGTAGGGAAAGTCGCATATCAACTCGGCAAACACTAAGGACTTCTTGGACTTAGCTCGTTCGAATTCCAAGTCAAACTCCTGGAGTATCACAATCCATTTGGAGTATTTTCTCCCTAGCAATTGACATGTGAGAATGTGTTTCATAGGGTTGCAGTTAGAAATCACCATAGTCTTGCGAGAGAGGATATAGTGCCGGAAGCGTTGAACTGCTTGGATGGCTGCCAAGGCCAGTTTTTCAACATGTAAATACTTGGTCTCAGTGGGCGTTAGACTTCGACTCAAGTAATAGATAACATGTTCATCATGAGAATCATCCTCTTGGACAAGAACCATAGCGATGGTGTAATCCGAGGCTACAAGGTAGAGGAAATAATCACGACTGTAATCGGGGGGGAAGAGGAGTGGAGCACGTGTCAGGGACAGTTTCAAAGCTTCAAAGGCTTTGTTTGCGATGGTATCCCATATGAAATCAGACCCCTTTTTGAGTAGTTGCATAAATCCAAGAGTTATCTCGGCGTAGTTCGGGATGAAACAACAAAGAAAGTTTGCTTTCCCTTGCAAACTTTGTAACTAGATAAGTGTAGAAGGAGGAGGGAGATTGAGAATTGCCTCGACCTTTAAAGGATCTACCCTGATCCCTTGACGTGACACAATAAAGCCTAGAAGTCGGTCGGATTCCACATAGAAAATGCATTTGTGAGGATTCAAGCGTATATGGTAAAACCGACAGTGGATAAAAATGGCTCGGAGGTGGATTGGATGATCAACTCAGTGAATGGAATGAGTGGGTAAGTCATCAATATATGGTTGCATGATGTGCTTGATATCATAGAAGGCATAAGACATAGCGCATTGAAAAGTTGCACCGGCATTCTTTAGATCGAAAGGGAGTTTCTAATAGGCGAAAGTGCCCCAAGGACAAATGAAAGCGGTTTTGTGTTGATCCTCAGGAACAATATTTATTTGATTATATCCGAAGAAACCATCCATCAGAGAGAAGATTTTTCTTCTGACGCAATCGTCAACAATCTAATCGATGAAGGGGGTAGGAAATTTGTCCTTAGGACAATATTTGGTAATATCCCTGTAATCAACGAATACGTGGATTGTGCCTTGTTTCTTGTCGATCAAAAAAAGATTGGAAACCCAGTCAGTGAGGGCCACTGGGTAAATAAAGCTGGCTTTGAGAAGTTTCTCGACTTCAAGCTTAATAGAAGCCACTTTACGTGGGTGAACTAGATGAAGGCATTGCCAGATGGGTTTAGTGTTTGTCTATGTCTTGATCTCATGTATCACAATGTCGGGGTCGATACCCGACATTTCTTCGTAGCTCCAGGCGAAGAAATCACAAAATTCTTTGAAAAGTGACTTATAGGTGACGATTTCATCAGGGGAACACGAAGCTCTAATATGCACATTTTCGACAATTCCAGGTTTGATGGATATGTCGAGGGGAATAGTGGGTGAGATATTGCTTAAGTTTCCTTTAGAAAACACATCGTGTGTGGATTTGGGAATCGTTGAAATGATGAAAATAGTCTACAGGGTCGAGATCTGTTGGTAGCTCTCGATGGTGTGTTTTTCCAAGAAGAGGATGGAACAGTGATGGCCATCATCCTAGGGGGTGTCTTCCATGACAGACATAATGATCTCTTCCATGGAAAAAATGACGTGGAAAGGATCGGGAGATAAATCACCAAAAGAGGGGTTATAAGGGGTTGTCGATTGAATGGCCTGATAGGCAGATTCGACGAGACTCAAAGGCATTACGTCGCCATAATGAAGATGATCACCAGGGTTGGGTACCATCCATGGGTCGTGAGACACAGGGGTTCCGTGAATCGAGGTGGAGATCATGTTGATTGAAGCGACAAACGAGTGTGGAACATCATGTGGTGGAATGGGGAAAGTACCCATTAACGAAGAGTCTTTGAGAAGACCTACACCGATGTTCTCGTAACCGGGGGGGTTTGGCAATAAATGGTATGTTTCCAGTATGCGTATCTGAGTTAAAGAACGCTAATTGGTCAATGGTAATGACCTTTCCTTGATGTGGGAAACATACAACATGAAAAAGAGTTGACACAATGGTGCGCATGGAATCAATCCAGCTACGGACAAGCATAAGATTGTAATCGATAGGAGCGTCAAAGACTTCCACTTCGACTTAGACCATTTTTCATTCTAGCATGATTGGCAATGAAGGAAGGACATCGTAAGGCTTAAAACCAGAGCCATTGAAGGCTTTGAGGGTGTTATGGGATTCAGTCAAAGAGGGAGAGTCGATGGCTTTCCAGCAGCTAATAGACATGACACACATCAAGGCACCCTCGTCGATAACGGTTCTACAAATGTTTTTTTCGGAGACAATCACTTGTTTTTGGAACGTGAGTTGAGGGGGTAACCTTGGAATGTGATCTTCCAAGTAAAAAATTATTAAATTCATGTCCATCGGGTCGATTCCACCAATAGCTTTCAGAAGTCCCTTCCGTTGTGTGGGACAACTTTCAAGGACTTCAAGGGCTGACATCACAGAAGGTGCTTGGGCTAGATCTTCAACAATGTTATATTTATGGGTAGCACGAGCATGAGGATTGAAAGCCGATTTATGAATGATGCCCTTTGGAGGGGGGCCAGGAACTGTGTCAAGGCTCGGTCATTCGAGATGAAGAGGACCGTTTGTAGGTGGAGTCGTGGTAGAGGGTTGTACCAATGAAGGAGGTAGATCATCAACCTTCTCTTTAGAGGGAGAATAATCTTTGGCTTGAGTGGTGAGTGCAATGTCATTCTTCTTTGAATTTCCAGTACACATCAATACATAGGATGTAGTGGAAGGGGAAGGTTGGTCATGAATGACCAATTGGGTTTGTGGTTGAGAGGGGAAGGGTTGGGACAAAATGATCGGAGTGGGTGGTTTCGGGGCTCCTTGAAGGAACTTAGTAACCTCGGTGCATCATACACAATCCTTCATGTAGTGATCATCACCATAGATAAGACAAGGGTATCAGGGTTTGCACTTATCCCTATTGTCAATAGGTGGAGTTTTGGGTTTCTCTGCTTTTGAACTATTTTTGTCCTCCTTATTCTTACCCTTTCCCTTTCTGGATTTGTTTTTACCGGCTGGGGTAGATTGAACTATATTTACCCTAGATGTCTTGCTGGTGGGAGGGGTGGGAGACAGAGCATTTTGAACATTAGAAGAATCAGGTTTGGGGTTGTTGCCTGAGGTAGAATGTGGTTGGGCATTTAAAGTGCCAATCACACCATCGGCTACATGAGAATCAGTTGGAGTAGTTGAAGTGGAAGAAGTGGAAGGACGAGGTGCATCAGGGAGTAAGTCATAAAGAGTACCCATTTGTGAGTAAATGAGGTCAAGGTATTGAGCATGACTTATGGCCTATTCTTCCATGACAACTCCACCAATGGAGATGTCACGATTGATGTCGTTCACAAATGATTTTGTGAACCACTCTGCCAGCAACTGATCTAGAAGTTCGAGTTTGATGAGACGTCGTCTCCGTCACCACTCATGAATGTGATTAGATATATGAGTGGCTTTACTTTGTTTGAAAGAACTTGAAATCTCGATCCCCATTTCATAACAGATCGGTAACTGGTAGTGGGTGAGGAAAGCCATAGCTAGGGTGTTGAAGTTGGCGAAGAAACCTCATGGTAATTCTATATACCACTTCACGGCAGAACCTATGAGAGTTCTTTGAAAAATATGTAAACGAATAGAGTCATCCATCAAGGAGTTGGATGAGCACCAGAGGTGAAAAGTCATCACGTGATTGTTCGGGTCCTCTCCCGCTTTGCCATCGAATTTAGGGATGTCAAATGGTAACTTGGCTAGTATAGCGGGCCATTGGGGAGAGTGATGGATTGGATTGTTTAAAATCCTCGACAGATCCGGGAGGTCCAAAGTGGCCAAGAAGGGTAACTGTCTATTCACATGTGGGTACGGGTGGCTTTAGGGAGGGAGTCCCATCGACAAACCAGTGGGACCATAAGAATTCTACATATAATGCGAAGACCTAGGCAGATTTGGTGGTTTTGTGGAGGAAAGTATCTAATGGGATTGTATCCTTGAACAGGGACATGAGTTTGAGCATTCGAGCCCCAAATAGGATTGGACGTACCTGGATATGGTTGGCCTATACTAGGGGGTATAATGGATGTAGCTGGAAGTTGTTGCCCCCAGTCGATTGAGGATTATGTTGTATCAGATGGTTCCAATACTAGGCCAAGGATGGAGGTATGTTTTTTTCATAGGGTGGGGTCGGTGGGGGTTGTCCTCCAATCGAGGGTTGATTTCCAATTGGGGGTTGTGCTCCAATAGGAATTTGTGTTCCAATAGGAATTTTCCCTACAAGGGGGGTTGAGTCAAACCTCCTTGGTGAAATTGTCCACCAACAGGAATCTGGTAATTTGGTGTGAATGATGGAATGGTGCCACTAGGATTAGTGTCGCCGATAGAGGATGGAAAATGTCCTCCAAAAGGGGGTTGATGAAGTGTCGAAATGAAGGTGGGAGGAGAGTGCCTAGAAGAAGAGGGACCACCAGGAGTTCTAGATGGGGTTTGCGTAGGAGTGGGAATATAAGCATTCAATGCACGATATCCGGGTGGAAGCGTCGGGGTGACACTGGGCAAGAGCGGTGTGCCGATGGAGACTTGACTAGTCATTGTAATCCCAATGTGAATACTCGTAGTATCTGTGTAATGGACCATTTCTAAAGGGATGGTTAAGACGTGGTCATCTCGTGGAGCTTCTGTACCAGGAAAATAATAAGTAGTAGTAAAAGGTATTGCGTCTGGGTCAGAGGTTTCGGGGAATGTAGGTGAGATGGTGATTTCAATGCCTGCTCTTGAACCAAAGAGGTCTCGTCTAAAAAATCCAGTAGACCAAAAAGGATCTTGGCCCTCAGGTCCTGGAAAGGATCCATTCGGTGATCCAGAAGACAAAACAACTAAGTCTCTGGAAGAATTCACTCGCATAATATGTCTCTCAGAATCGAGGTGAAGTCGAAATTCCTCTCGAGACTTGGTAATTCAGAACCGTTCTAGAGAGTCAGTTCTTTCCACTTGTGGAGTGGTGACTTATTGGACTTCACTCTGTTGAGGAGAGCCCTTTGGTGAGCTTGTAGGCAGGGGTTGAGAACCTTCCATATTTTCTGGAGGTAAGCCCTGCATTCTACGTGAACGACATGGAGGGTCTATTGTGAATGAGATACAAACTTACAAAGAAAATCCTGTGGTCAACGTGGGTAAACAAACAACATGTGCTAGTAAACAAAATTTAGGAAAAAATACCAAGCAAACAACACCTTCTAATTCCGAAGTCACTAGTTGGTGATGAAATCCAATGTCGCAACAACAAGACAAGAAGAGGATGGGCTAGGGTGGAAAAGTTACGCTGGTGACCTGCTTAACGGACTTACACCTTGGTGCAACCTCCCACACATAATCATGGGTGTACCCTCCAAGGAGCCCGAGTGAGTTTGGCCAACGTTGATTCCAGGTACCGTGAAGACTTGCCCCTTCATAGTCACCTTGTGTAAGACCCTAAAAAGATAGGCCACTAAGATTACCACCGACAACAATAAAGCCTGGGGGGACAGTCGTCAGTCTGATCCACATGCAAGGGAAGGGTATCTAGCCTGAAATCAACTCGAGAGGCTTCCACTCATCATTGTGGGTATACCTCCAAGTGACACCCATAATACATGCAATCTCTACACTGATATCAACGAAGCAGGGTGAGTAACTCTGTCAATATCAATGCGACCTCGGGTTTGACCCTTGTGTGAGAAGGGATTCCCAGGACAAAACATTGTAGGTGGAATTTGACACTCCTTAACACAAGATGCTATTGTGTGTTTTGTTCTTTGGAGAGTGTATCTCTCTGCTTGTTCCAAAGCTCTAGCCTAGCTAATGGTTGGTGTAATAGAGTCCTAGAAAAGAGTTACTAGTTAAATTTTTAAAATTGTGCAATATTATTAGGGGTTGTTGTTACTCAAAAGAAATGGAGATGAAATCGATGTTGTGTGCGACTCTGACCCAACAATGCATAGATAGGAATGAAAGATATCAATTTTCGTTCGATGAATCCTATGTATGGAAGGGAAAGAGACGTGTTCCGGAATAATCTTGAACTACGATACACAATCTTCTTTAAAATGCAATTTTCAACGAATCACGTAACAATGACAATTCTTTGTTTGTTCTATTTCAACAATTGATTTCCAATATTTTCAAAATGAAAATGATTTTAAAAAGAAAAATATTTTTTACTTTTCAAAAAGATCCACACCATGGTGGTGAAAGTAAGGAAAACCAATAACTAATAAATAAGCAATAAACAAAACCTAAACCAATCTTTCAATGGAAACAAAAAAATGACAAGCAAACAAGACTAGTCTTTTCATTTGCATGAGAACAATGATCTTCCAAATAATGAGCAAATGAGAAAGACAAACAATCCCAACTTTCAAACCGATTATCGGCTCCTAACCAAAAAAGTACTTTGATTCCAAGATCAAAGAGTATATCCTTGCTAAGAAAAGTCAAGAGATGAGAGTTGAGAAAAAGATGGACAAGAAGAGCCTTTGATTTCTAAAGACTAATCGTGCACAAAATCTGAAGTCAAGAAACAATCAACCAGTGGTCCAAGAAGTTATTTTCAGACACCTATATAGATCTGGGAATCTGAGCATACCAAAGCTTTAAATCCAAAAATTTTAAAAATGGTTTCCCAGGCTATCAGTAATGTACAGTGTGAGAATGGATCATTCTCACAGGTTGGCTTCAAGCAGGATGTGAGAAACTCACACTAGACTGAAAGGCAAAGTGTGAACTCAAGGGGTTCTCGCAGGCCAATGTGGGGTTCAGTGCGAAAAGGCCTGAAACTAGGCAAAATTTTGGAAAAAGACAAAACTTTTGAAGGGACTTCTGGACCCAGAGAGTCTATCAGGGTGTCCTGAAGACTCAGAGATTGATAGAAATGAAGAAAGGTAAGGCAAGAGCAAATGGCCAAGGAAAAACACCAAAAATCACTAAAAAATGGGTTGTATCCCCAGTGGAGTCGCTAATTTTGTTATCGGACTAATTGGTAGGTGCAGACACTAATAGATCTCCCTAGATCCACCTGGGTCTAGAACAAAACAAGATAGGACATGACTCTTTCCCTAAGTTACGACCAATGAATTAGCTAGTAAGGAGGAACAAGTGACATACCTTTGTATCACTTCCTTAGGTCTTTGTTGCTCCCGCTTCACTCCGGTGCTCTCGTGAGGTCAAGACCAAGACAACACAAACCAACCAAAGTGAAGATAGCAAAATGTATTCAATCGTCAACTTATGCATATGAACAAAAAGTTACACAATAAAGTAAGAATGACTTTATGGAAAAAGGACATGTCGTTGTATCATATTAATCGAAAGTAGAAGATACAACATGATCGCCTTGATGTCACAAGCTTCCTTTCAGTGACTCTTGGTTCCAACACACACACTTGCTCTGTCCTTGCATGAAGAAGATCCAATTAATCTTGATAGATCTACTAGAGTCTCCAAGCCCCTGTTCAAGCTGGATTCTTCACACAATTCCTTCACCAATTCTTCAATTAATATCGCTTAACCTTTTCCATGAAAATCCTTTCAATATATAGGAGAGGGTGAGATGGTTACATGGATGGGAATGATCCCACCAAATAAGGGAAACCAATAAAATGACAACCATTCGAATGCCAACCCATTTTCTAGAAGATTCCCTTCTAGAACCCTCGAGACTTCATCTCTTTTCCAAGCTTAAAAACAAGCTCGCACCCTATGTATAGAGCACAGTGCGAGAAGTTCGCACCCTAGATGAAGGTTGCCTGCAAGAATGGGTCATTCTCGCAACCTAGGCTATAAGCAGCCTGCGAACTCACTTTGAAAATATGTTTTCTGGAAGGAGATAAATGCCACATTTCTCAGGAGAAAGTTCTTGTTGGGAGCTTCAGTACACTATTGTCAATACATCACCAAGATGACCAAAATCATGTGTAACACATTGTCATAATGGATGATAATTACATAGGAAATGGCTCAAACAATTCTAATGGATTCAAAATTGATAGTTATTTTTTGGACACATACATTTCATACAACAGTTCACATTAAAAATAGAGTAATTCTCAAAAACAACAATGAAAAAACTTCCTACGAGCTATGGAAAGGAAGACCAGCAAATGTGAAGCACTTCAAAGTATTTGGAAGGAAATGCTACATTAAAAGAGAAGATGGAAGAATGGGAAAGTTTGACTCTCATGTGGAAAAAGGAGTACTTGTTGGTTACTCAAGTACAAGTAAAGCATACAAGTGTTACAATATGAGGTTGAAGAAAGTTGTGCAAATCATCAATGTAACAATTGATGAAATAGGTGGACAAGAATTAAAGGAAGAAGAAAATGAATCAATGGAACAACTTTACTAAGAAGAAGCATAACTTTAAGAAGAAGTCTACATCAAAGAACCAGAAGGATTTTAGTTGTTAGAGGACACTGATTACGTGTGCAAATTGAAGAAGGCCTTGTATGGTTTAAAACAGGCTCCTAGGGCATGGTACTCTAGACTGGATAAATATCTACAGCAGGTAGGGTTCAGAAAAGGAAGTGAAAACATCAACCTCTACATTAAGGTAACTCAAGATAGTATTTTATTAATTGAATTTTTTGTTGATGATATTATTTTTGGAAGCAATGATGACAGGTTAAGACAGAAATTTGCAAAGGATATGTAGAATGAATTTGAAATGTCATGACTTGGAGAACTATCCTTCTTTCTGGGTCTTTAGATACGTAAAAGAAACCAAGGAATTTTTATTTCTCAAACTCAATATATTAGATAAATAATAAAGAGGTTTGAAATGGAAGATTGCAAACCAGTTACCACTCATATGCAAACCAGTTGCAAGTTGAGAAAAGATGATGATTCAAAGTCTATAGACTAGAGGAAATACAGGTCAATGATTGGCATTTTACAATATGTAACAACATATAGACTAGATGTAATGCATCCAGTTGGATAGGTGGCATGACTTCAATCAGTGCCAAAGGAATCACATGTATTAGTAGTGAAGAGGATTTTCATATATCTCAAAGGAACATAAGAGTTTGGATTATGGTATCCAAAAGGAAATGATCTATCACTTATTGCCTACACAAATGAAGATTGGGCAGGTTTTATTGATGACTGATGAAGCACCAATGGAGCATCGTTCTACTTGGGTGAGTGTTTAGTATCTTGGCTAAGAAAGAAAAAATTAGAAGTATGTTTATATACAACTGAAGGAGAGTATATCGCAGTAGCAGGATGTTGTACTCAGGTTCTATGGATGAAGAAAAAAATGACAGATATACATGTTGAGTATGATGAGCCCATTCCAATCTATTGTGATAATACAAGCGCCATAATTATATTGGTGATGCACTCCAAGATGAAGAACATTCCAATCAAGTATCACTTTCTATGGGAACGAGTTGGAGAGAAGAAAATTATAGTTCAATATGTGGGCACCAAATAAAAATTGGCAGACATCTTTACAAAACCACTTCCAAGGGAAGCCTTTGAGTATCTTCTACAGAGTCTCGGAGTAATTTCTACTCCAAAATGAATGCTTTTGAATGCTTATATTATATGTCTTATATTTACACGAGGAAACACCATAAAGAGGACAGATCAGGTTGGGAGATCAATTTCAGGAAGAGTTCAGTCAGGGGGACTATCATCACCGACAATTCAGTTAAGGGGAGAAGCTCCAGATGGGAAGATATCTTTTCCATTGATGACAAAGGGGGAGAGATTTATCAGATGCGGGCTTAGAGAAAGACCATAGTGGCATGGCTCTAGGGGGAGTGATGGTCGCAGGGGGAGCATGAGTGATATGACTTAAGTATTTCATCAGAGTGTTTCCATCATTTCCAAAGGGGGATATTTTTTATTAATTGGGTTGGTTTTCATTAATGTCAACCCTTGAAGAAAGTCCGATAGCCAATTCCGGTAGCACAAAGGTTTGGGTAATGGACCCAAATTTGTTTGATGGATAATGGTACGATTTTTGATATATTTGTAGGTGAAAATATTCTATATGGATAGTACATGTCATTATGTTTCTAGTGGTATGTGGAACGTCACATAACTCCTCACGGTTAGAGATTTATGGCCATGTGAAGTTGGAGAACCCTCATGAGTCATCTAGAAGCCCCAAAAGGTCAAAGTAGTCAAAGTGTTTGCAAAGAAGAAATTATTTAAATAATAAAGTGAAGTTATGAGTGTACTATAAGTCAAAGAGGATGTAAAATAAATTATTTAAATAATAAAGTTAATGGAGTACTTACTAATTATGGAAAGTAGTTAAGTTAAGTGGACAAGTGGTTATAAGTGGGTTAACCCTAAAATAAGGAAACTGGGTTAAGATGGATAGAAGGTAACCCCTTGAGGAAGCTACATAAAAGTATAAATAAGAGGAAAGGGTCTCTCATTTAAATCACATTTGAATATCATTGAATATCTATTTTTTGTGATAGGTTATTTGGGCAAGTATTATTGATAGAGAAAAGTGCGGCAGAAAAAGTGTGGTGGGTGTGGAAGAAAAAGTGTGGCAGGAAAACTGTGGGAGAAAAATTGCAGCAGCAAAAGTGCAACAGGAAAAGTGTGGCAAGAAAAGTGCAGAAGGAAAAGTGCAGAAGAAAAAAGTGCGGCAGGAAAAGTGCGGTAGAAAAATTGTGCAGGAAAAGTGTGGAATAAAAAATGCGGCAGGAAAAGTGCAGAAGAAAAAGTGAGGGAAAAAATCGTAGTAGGAAAAGTGTGGAAGAAAAAGTTCTGCAGAAAAACTGTAGCATAAAAATTGCGGCAGAAAAATCACGGTAGTGGATTCATGGTAGCAAAACCGCGGCAACAGAATGCTACAAGAAGAAAAAAAGGGTATGGTTTTCATATGTGTAGTGTTGAATTTATGAATCAAGTTGAGGGTTTGCCTTGCAAATATGTTGGATACCCTCTTGGGAGTTTATGGCTTGCTGTAGAGTTGATCTGAGGTAGATCTACTGAATTTTGATATTGGTTCATGTTTGAGGGATTTTGGTTGAGGTATGTTGTTGAAGTTATTGGTATAGATAGAGGTTGTATAACAGTAACGTTCTATCACATGGTTTGAGGTACAGACTTGTGGTATAGTGTTTGAGGTATATGTAATCAAATCATATTTGAATGATGAAATTGATGAGGGTGTTTGGTTGAGGTACATGTTTGGTACATGGTTGAGACAAGTAGTTGATGAGTTGGCACATACATGAGGTGAATAGTTGATGATGTTGGTACATCTTGATGAATCATAGTTTATGTGTATTTGATGCATGATTGGTACATATTTGGTGCATGGTTGATGCACTCGTTGATGGTATAGGTTGAGGTACATCTTGGTTCATGGTTGATGCACTTGTTTATGGTACAGGTTGATTAGAGGTTGTTTGTTACAAGTTGTTACAGGTTGGTTGACTGCAGATCAGTGGTACATGTTGTTATAATGGTATATCTCATAGTGATACTGTGAAAGTGGTTCCATACTTCTACTTCTACGTCAGGGAGGTTGGACAGGGCAAGGATAGGTGGTTGTATCCACCTTCCAGTTGTAGTCGGAGAACATAGGGGGTTGTAGCCTCCTTCTAGTTGTAGCCAAAGAATTGGGGAGTTGGAGCTTCCCTCAGGTTGTAGCCTAGGAAACTAGGGGGTTGGAGCCTCCTTCCAGTTGGAGCTGTAAGACAAAGGAAGTTGGTTCTTCCAATGAATTTAATTCTTAAAGACATATAAGGAAAATAATTATGTGATTTTCTCCTACTTTGGGTTTCGACGTAAAAACATTGGTGTATTGTGTGTGTATGATTTCTCATTTGTTCATTTATTATTTACTCTGCAACTATTGGATGATAAGGCTACATTGATATAACAATTGCATTTTGTGGTTAAAAATAATTGAATTGTTCTATTACTGATTCACCCCCCTCTCAGTAGTCTAGCAATTGTGGCATTAAAGTTCCCCTCATAATCCATAACCTTGACGTGATGCTGAACCCAAAGCGAAATCCTTGATACCGCCCCTAAGAATATTATCATATTTTTATTTTCTTTGAAGATATTCCCCCAAGATCCATTTTTATTTATACCAATTCACCTACATATTACAACAACATTTGAACTCATACACTAGTTTCCTCAATCCTCCATTGCCGGAACTCTAAGTTTGAATGAATAAACCATATCCTATAATTAGTTATTTTTGGAAACTTCTTTGCAACCAAAGCACTTGATGAGGTTGTCTTCAGTGGGAACCGTAGAATTTAATGATATTTTTTTTGGCTAATCCACAGAAGTTAGTATGATCTATTCTGGTTTTAAACTAGAGGACTTGACCAAAACTCCTCCAGTCTTCACCAGAGGAGTTAGCATAAACCTTGTCGGTTCTCCTCAGAGGAATTAATTTTAACTCTGCCGATTTATTGGAGCTCTCAATATGACTGTTGCCGACACTTAACCAGAGCATATAATGTAAACTAATCTGGTACAGATTGTATAATTCATAAAAATCTTTGTTGGTTCACTAGGGGGACTTAACATTATCACCTTTATTTTACATCAGAGAACTAGCTATGAACCTCAGTAGTTCCACTAGCATGCTTTGCATAATATCCTCTAGTGTGTTCGAAGGCTTTCACATGAAATCGTCTCGTGTACACTTGATGTTTTCACACAAACTTATCTAATATAAACTAGATCATTTCATATGGATTTCTCCGGTCTCAAACTTTCAAGCCAACATCTAGGGTAATCGTCAACAAAATTATATGTATTTTGTCACTTCCTTCTCACTAAAGCCAAAATTTTCTTAATTCGTGCCATCATACTATCGTCTTCTCATGAAGATCTCCCACCTAGCATTATCATGAGTGGATCCTTGAGTATTTCACATGGGTTACTTGAATAGACTTATTTTTATGCATATACAACTCATGGTCTAATCATGTTTGTTTCATTACAAGGTTTTGTCTTTGGAATAATTTCATCTATGCTTTGAATATTCAAAAATGTCTCCAAGGAAGAAAGAAGCTATAAAATCTCTTACTAGATAGGCCTCCGAGAGTGGATACCAAGATGAATATGAACCCAACATCGTAAGAGTGATTTATGATGACACAGTAAGATTCCTGGAAGAATGGGAAGATTCACTCAAGTGGGGTGACATTTGTCAAATGTTCAAGAAACAAAATTTCATCATCAATGGAGAATACCAAGATGAACTTAGAATTTTCAAGAACATCAAGAAATATGGGATATAAAGAGTAGCATCTCGTGCTGTGGTATTCCCCTATGATGTTGTCATTTCCTATATACTTAAACATGTTGAATTAGGAAACATGTACATCTTAAATGATCGAGGAGATCCTATAGCCTCATTCCATCCTCCAAATCTAGCAAAGTGTTATCATCTAGAGAAAGGAACCTGAAATCTGGATAATGAATTTCTCGGTGGGTTCAAGCATACTGCCAAAGTCCTGTACTGTAGCTGGTACAAACCAGATAAACAATTTAAGCTTAGACCAATTGGTGGATACGCTACAACATTACTAATCAATCCATATCAAAACATGGTGGATATTCTATGCAGGTTGTATGGAGATCCATATGCCTCCAAATTCCCACTATTATATATTCCCTTGATTCACTATTGTGTAGACGAAAGATCACCTTTCAATTGGGAAAACATTTTGTTAGCAAATTTAACATAAGCTATCACAATAGTTATGAAAGTACAACCCAAAACTTTTCCTAACTTTCAAATGTCTTCATATCTCATAGATATCATGTGCGTTACACACCAATACCTGAATATGGGATGGGCATGGTAGCCAACAGACCCATCCATCCATATCTACTGCAAAGTTCTCTAGGAGAACAAGTATATGATGGAGTCTCACAATATATGCAAGAACTTCCTATCCATGTTGTATGAATTCATTTTTTGCATGCGAGCCCCTGTGTATGATCGACAAAGTACTAGTTGTAATCAGGAGGATAGGATATTGGTACCCAATAGATCATGTCACATCTATCAGCATATATGGAGCCATGAAAGCACCACATCTTCTTCCTTGATATGTCCTAGATAAATTAGTTCTCCAAGAAGTAGCTTACCATATGGTGATCAACGAAGTCGGGGAAATACTCTATCAGGATAAGAAATATATATGCCCCCCACTCGAATTGTTGATTGGATCCTATTGATTCAAACACCAAGCAGGCCTAGGATGAAGTGGATACATTGATTTTATACCACTTTAGAGAATTGATATTTAGGAGGAACGACCTAAAGAAATTCATCAAAGAACACTTTAATAATTTTGGCATACCCCGGGAATATACATTAGACACATGGGAAGAAGAGGAGGTACATTGTAGTACACAGACTTACGATGAAGTCATTTCCAAGAGACAGGGAAAACCCATCAAAAGAATCATTAATGAAGAAAAAGAATGTGAGGAGGCCAAGAAGAAAGTGGAAGAAGAGGCCTAATTGAAGTCATCTAAAAAAACTACATCTATGTAATCAAGATCAGTTGAAGAGGAAGAGACAGTAATAGAAAAGAAGAGGAAAAATAAAGAAAAGAAACAAAAGAAAAAGGAATATGCGACGGAGAAAAAAAGAAAAAAAGATCAATCCAAAAATAACTCTAAAGTTGATGAAGTCATGGTAGCAAATAAGACAGAGGTCATAGAAAAATAAAAAAGTTGAGAAAGAATCAAAGGTAGAGGCAGCAAAAAAGGTAGCATGGAAAGCAACAAGTGAATCTGTAGAAAAATGCAGTCGAGGAAGAGAAACATAAGAAATACGAAGAAGAAAGGAACAATTATGCATCACCAATGGACATTGATATCCCATAGATATCAACAACATGTTCTAGCATACATAGCATATTCAGTGGGCTAGATCTGGGGATTTGTACCCCATTCAAACCAAGTGAAGTGCCCAATCTAAAGAAGTTCACATATGATAAGACCACAAGAATTATTATGCAAAAACAAATAAGAAAAGTGCCAGTCACAGGGGGGGATACAATATCAATACTCATGCAGACCTCGATGATGGAAGATGTCAATAAATATCTAATCTCCATAGCCTCTACTGGAACCACCTTCATTACAAAAATGGAATATAACTTCGGAAACTTATACTGTCAAGATATAGAGAAGGATGCAAGAATAATGGAGATAGATGAACAACTCAAACAAGTAAATATAGATGAGGGTAGTCTACAAATCTTCAAGGATAGTGTAGAGCTAGAAGATGACATTCTAGATATGTACACCCACCTACACCTATTTCAACATATAGTGACCACTATTATGGAACAACATAGCCAAGTGTAGGTCAAAAAAACCTAGTTCAATAATATCTGGGAAGAAATAAGCGACATTCATTGATGGATCACAGAGAATCTGAATGTGCCAGCCGATATTCTGTGCCCCTCAAGCATAGACAAGAAGGTTGATCTTGCTTTACTATATCCCTTCCAACAAGCTGAGCAGAGAGAATACAAGGAGACAACCAACTCAATGGAAATTTGTTCATGACTGCAAAAGGTGGCACAAGACCTGACAAGAAAGTGTGATCTCCCTCCCCTAGAAGAACTTGGAAAGACTCTCATTAGGTAACAATTTAAAGAGAAGGTACAATAGAGTACGAGTTGCAAGCGAGAGGGAACTGAACTGGCCTCCAAGGTGATGATGGAATTGATTGAACAACATCTGATTCAACCCACCAAAGTCTACACCATGATCCAAGCATTCACGACCACCCTATAAAAATATATGTAGATCCTCAATGACAACATGACCATACATGAAGCTACTCTTGAGGAGTTCACATACCATCGGATAATATCACTTTATGATCACTTAGAGATATAGATTGCCTACATCTGGGATAAGAACACATAGAAAAGACATGACAAGAAATTCACATTCCTTGTTAAGTATATCTCATTTTTTCTTTTTCAAACCATTTTTAGCTTCATCTTTTTCCATACATGTGTCAAACAACTAGTAAGGGAAGCTGAAAGGCCTTTTGTAATTGATTCTTGTGGAATCCAAGAAGAAATTTTCGGGAGTTAGTAATAATTGTATAAACAATAGGAGAGACTCATTTTGAAAGGGGATTTTTGGCTCTCAAGCTTTGTATACACTCTAGAAACTACCTTCAGAGAAAATACTTCGTTAATTAATATTGAGAAGCCCTTGGGGACAACTTTTGACAGAGAGAAATCCTGTGTGTATTTATTTTTGTTGTGAACTATTTCCAAAAGAATGTTTGTTGTTCACATGAGCTAATAAGAACATGTTTTTCTTATAGACTTTGCTAATGCAATTAACGTTATTCTTGAAATTTTTTATTCTTTCTTATACTTAATGTCCTAAGCATATGAATTGTCGATGTACACAAAAATATGACTTAGACTTTTATCGTTATACATTTCTATGCATGTGTTATCTAAATTTTCACCTTCATGACTGTTATCTGATTTGGGTGTTTTGCAGAGTTTAGTGTCATTTCAATTCATTTGGTTACTACATTTTTCTCCTAGCTAGGATAGGATAGAGTAGAATAGAACAGTTTTCTCCTAGCTAGGATAGGATAGAGTATAATAGATCAGTTTTCATTTATGCATCTAGATAGTATTTATACACATATTTAATTTCCATAAACATACACCTTTTCAACCTCAAAACTAGCAATGGCAGTTGGGCTAGAATTCGGATGGGTCTCCTAAACCAAACAATGCATATTCTAATTGGGATCATATACTGGGGATAACCCCTTACTATTGCAAGGAATTTTCTCTCTGTCAACATGTGGCTTCTTAGTTTATGTAGGATCCAAGCACCAGTTAGTAGAAATATGCACAAATTAGTTTAGTTACATCAAGGGTGCCTATCATATTGGTATCGGGTATTGTCATTTTTTAGACTTGTTAGTTGACTTCACTATCTATAACTGGGTAGGAAATAGAAATGATCGAAATTCCAGTTATGTATATGTGTTTCAATTCAACACTGGACCCCTATTTTGGTCATGCAAGAAACAAAAGGTAGAATCTTTGTCAACTACAGAATCTTAACATCATGGAATAATTAATGCAAGTACAGAGGTGGTTTGGATTTGCTAACTATTGGGTGAGTTTGGATTTCTTGTTCAAGCCTTGACTTCTCTCTATTGTGAAAATCAGAGTGCAAGGTTACTTAGAATCTTGTTGCAAAAAATAAAATGAATCATGTTGAACTTCAAGATCACTACCTGAGATAGTTGTTGTTGGATATATTACACACTCATATATTAATTTTGTTTCCTAAGTTTGCTAATATAATGTTGAGGGTGTTATACATAGGTGAGAATATTTCGTCCGATAATATCGCCTACAAAATAGGTCACCTTCCCTCTTTAGTTTTGACTCATTTACACTTTAGTTAGACTAGTGGAGGAAAGTCATGCATGGCAACCTCAATTTTATCACCAACAATTGCATATTACTCTGGTTTCTATCATTGAGTGTCCAAATATCTCTAGATCACTGTTATGGAACATTGGTTACTCATGTAGCCTATATATATATATATATATATATATATATATATATATATATATATTGTAAATCATTCACTCTTTGAGTTTGGAATGGTGTGGGCTAGTGTGGAATAGTAGTTAATAGAATTCATTATTCTTTCTTGCATTCCTCTCTCTCTCTCTCTCTCTCTCTCTCTCTCTCTCTTGCAAGCTTTGCGTGAATTTATATTAGCTAGGTTCTTTGTGTATTTGTCATCGAAACTTCACATGGTGTCAAATATTGCAGGTTGCTAAGAGAAAGTGCACATGCACTCATTTACAGGTACAAAAGATTGCAACATTCAGAAAGAATGGAATTTCCACCATCAACACTTCTTATGCTGCACAATTATTTCAAGTGAAAGCCAAATATTTTATTTCTTCTTAGATATAGAGGCTTATATAAAATAACCATGGAAACAAAATAAGACACTGATTATACCAATGATAAAAATTATTTTTTCAACATATAAGATATGGCCTTTAGACTTATCTACATGTATATTTCTCCTGAAGTTCAGTATCATGTGATATCACTCTTAAATATAGAAAAAGTATTGACCAAATTAGAGTTCTTGTTCGGGATAAAGGAATATTATGAAGAATTCATGTAGGATATTGACAAGACAAATCTAATAGAAAATCCACCACAAGAGAAAGCTTCTCAATTTGAAGAGACTTATGCATGTCCCATCCATGCATCTTAAGAGCCACATGCAAATACTCCCATGCATGCATCTCAAGAGCCACATGCAAAGAATTTTGCACATCCTCTTATTCCATACATTTGATATGATGTCTCCTCCAAATCATATCATATTTCAGATATGTTTTCTGAATCAAATTCGGATGATATTAAGCATGCATATGTTGAGCCAGGTTAAAGATCCAAATGGGCACAACCCATCCAACCGACAGTCGATTATCTTGTGGATTATCTAGCGGATCCAAGGAGGTCGATATCCTAGTATTAGGAGGAACCCCATGCACTTACAACAATAGAACTACTAATATGCATACATTTCTGTTTATTTTTGGCATCTAACCCTTAGGAATATGTAGAGGATGAAGGGAATTTGTATTGGAATACTACCATGAATGAAGGGGATTTGGAATTCCTCCTTCCAATAAGAGAAATTGGATATATGTGGACATATAAATGGTGCATCTACTTCATCATATCCATACAATAATCTACATCTTCAACAAAATATTCATCGATCATAAAATAGCATAGTTGTGAGGTCTCCTTGGAGTGAAGTACTCAATTTCTTAGTAGTTGTATTTCTTTCCTTCTTCATTTTTCGATGCATTGTACTTTGAGGGGGAGGGTTTCCCTTGAGGTTTTCCCTCTTTCCTTGTTTTTTTAGTGTTCATTCATTACATTAATTGTAAAATGGGTACCTAACATGGATTCATTTTCGGGACCTATTCTTCATTTACACCCTAGTAGTGTTCAGGGAGGTGTTGGAGATATTACACACTCACCTAGTAATTATTTTCCTAATTTTTCTATACTAACGTTGAGGGTTATATCCATATATGAGAATATTCCCTAAAAAATAGGGAACCTCATATAAAATAAGGTGCATTCCCTCTTACTTTTGACTCATTTAGACTTCAGTTAGACTAGTGGAGGAAACTCATGCATGGTAACCTCGGTTTTATCACCAATAGTTTCATGTTCACCTCGATTTTCTCACTAGGAGGGTTTATATAACATGCATGTGGCCAAGAGGGTTCATATAATGTGCATGCATGTGTTTCTCTCACCTCCACATGTGTGACTCAATTAACTGATGATTGCATGGAAAAGTTAACTAGGACTACGTGGTAGATTACTTTGGTTTCTGTCAGTGAGTGTCCAAATATCTCTAGATCACTACCATGGAACTTTAATTACTAATGTAGAATATATATATATATATATATATATATATATATATTGTAAATTATTCACTCTTTGAGTATGGAATAGTGTGGAATAGAAGTTAATATAATTCATTATTCTTTCAATCATTATTGTCTGTCTCTCTCTGTTTCTTTTGCAATCTTTATGTGAATTTCTACTAGCTAGGTTCTCTGTGTAATTTTCACCAAAACTTCACAGCTGGTTCATGAGAAGGTTGTCACTCTTTTCTATTGCAACACCCATGATAAAATTGTTGATATATTTACAAAATCATTGTTTTAAGCTTAGTTTTCTAAGATACATGATATGCTTAGGATTTAGGAAGCTACAGTTATGGGTGAGTGTCCTGCTAACATAATTTCACCTCCCAAACCTCCATAACCATGTGTTAAAGGGGGGCTGTTGGAACCTTATATTATGATGGTTTATCACACCTATACTGGAGATAGTTCGTCAAGTAATCACCTAATAGTTGGAGACAACTAGTCGAGTGGTCAACTAATAGCTGGAGATAGTCAATTGATCAGTGAACTAACAAACAGAGATTGCCGTTTGAGAAGTCGACTAATAGCTAGAGATATCCAATTGAGTGGTTGACTAGCATCCATAGACTATTGGTTAATGGATTGACTGGTTGAGCAATTGACTATGTGTTGGACAACTTGATGGTCAGGTTGACTAGGTAAGTCAACTAGATAATGAGATAGTGAAGGTTTCCTAGAACCTGTTACAATTGTTTAAATGGTGTCTTTAGCCACCACTAATATTCTTAGAGTATTATTGATCGACGAGGATCTAAGTAACTATCACAAAGGTCCAGGAGGATCCAGAATGCTCACAGAGGTCCCAGGGGATCCATAAATGTTCAAACTTCGATCATCTCAAATTGTGTCAAAAATAACATCATTGCAGAGATCTCATCATTATCTTTCCAATGGTGCAAACGAAAAATTCAAATGGAGTTTGTATGAAAAATTTATGAGTGGTCAAAGTTCGAGTCAACCAGGTTGAAGGTCAAAGTCCACTTGGGCAAAAACGAGTGACATGTGGCACATGATTTTTTCTAGCTGAATGGGAAAGGTACAAACCAAATGGTCTAATTACAAGTTGAAAAGTGTCACACAAGTGGTCCAATTATAGGTCAACACATGGCATGGACAAGCCAATGAGAGGTCACTACGTGGTGACCTCCCATTGGCATATATTGTCATAGTTCATTAAAATTATTTGGGAGTTGATGGGGGTCGAACCCGTGACCTCCCAAAGGTCTTAAAATTACCCCATTACCAATGTTCCACCACAATGGTTCATACCCATATATTTTCTAAATTTATTTGTATTAGCATGAAGGTTCAAACAACATTTAAAGGGTCGAGGGCCTGAGCCCTCGACCCTAGTTGTATGCATTGTAATGTGACCAATACATAAGTTTGTGGGGTTGTTAATACATATACTATATATATATATATATATATATATATATATATATATATATATATATATATATATATATATATAAATACAACGAATATATTGTAACAACATACCATATTTAACATATAGCTATAACCATATGTAAAAAAAGAAACCAATGAATATGTCAAGAGAGGATCACAGGGAATAAAACCCCTGACCTCCTCTATATTTATCCATGGTTCTAAAAAATGCACCATGAGCACCACTTTTAATGGATATGTCACCATAATTAGTATTAAGTTTCCCAAATTCCAAATGGAGATTTTCAGACCTAGGCCTATATATTTGGCATGGATCCCAATGTGCACATATTCTGAGGTATGCATGGATTCCCAAGTATGCATGGATATTGACGTGGCACAGTTTTCAATGAAGTGTATGTATTTTGAGGTCGTATGGATGTGTCTATGTGTGTGCTAAGAAGATGCTAAATATGTTGTCTCATAAAGCATGTCATAAGGTATATTGACAGAACATAGGCAAGATTATATTCATTTTTCATTATTTTTCACAAGGATCATGAATTTGAGGTCTATTTTTTGATTTGATGTCATTTTTAAAATATTTTTCTCAATTTTTCATTAATTATCATTTAACACATTGTTTTGCATGCCTAAGAGGGTGACATTGAGCCAGTTCGGAAATTGGTCGACTTTATAGTCAAATTTCTCAGAATTTTGCAAGGATTTTAATCGTGATTTTTTATTTTTTTTTGAGTTATAGAATTAAAGAGAGTCCATTAAATTTCTCTATGAAAGATTAGGTTGTTATGTATTTTGGTATTTTGAGATGATTAAGAGAAGTCTTATGGTTTAAAGGGAATTTGAAGATGAAGTGATATGATTATAGATATTATATAATTTGAGTTCTTTTATTTTTTGTTCTGACATCTCACTATTCTGTAAGTTAATAATCATTTCATGAGTTTTTGGGTAAAGAGATCATCATCATAATTATGAAAACCACCTCAATTCGATGAGTAAATTATTCTTGATCAAGTTAGATATTCCATATATATATGTAAATAAATAAATGGTGTCTAAATATTTTAGGATCAATTATTCTTTTTTTTATTTCTGCAGATTTGTTTTGTTCTTCTCGAGGTTACCCCCAAATCCAACACTACTCATAATTTAACTACAATAGTAAAATAAAATTCATATATATTTCCTTTTTCTTTAATTCTAATGAAACACATGAATGCAAAGAAAATAAGTATGGACATGAAAAAAACAATGAAATAAAAGGAAAGATCCCACATTCACCATGTGAATGTGAAGGAATCCATATTGGCATCTCATATCTCATACAAAGCTTTAGATTCCACATACAAAAGTGTTTTCACTACTCCAACCTCTTTTATGTGAACTTGGCATCTTAAAAACCTCTTTTATGTGCTCAAAATGATCATGTCTTCACATGAATGCATGGAAAATAGGTGTTCTTATAATTATTTATGGGTAACAATCCATCAATCGTAAAAATTAAATCATTTGTTTGACATATTGACTTATTGTAAGAAAATAAATGGAAACCTCAATTACAACAAGTATTCCTTTTGTAATGCCCCTCATCGTCACTAACTAATTGATCACCTTTAAAACAAGAAAACAAACAATATGTATGTATGTATAAATACTTGCGCTAGTAATTTCACAATTTTACAATGCTTTCCAAATATAAACTTGAGTCATGCATTGTTACATCAATGCATCCAATATATTTCTAATGCTAAAAATTCCAATAAGGTACTTTTTATACTCATGTTGAATTCCTCACATGCATGCAAAGTGAAACAATACTAACTAGGGAATAAATTTGAACCTTAATGGTATAAAGATCCTTAATTTTCTTTTATAACAATGCAAAATAAATAATAAAACTAATATTACTTTAAATCGATCTATAAAAAAACCTTTTACCCTTATAAGTGGATCTATTGGTCCATTGCATTCAGGTACAAACTGCACATAATTTCTTAAATACAATTTTGTATACAATGGTTAGAAATAAACTTGTTCTTGCACTCTCCTTTCGAATAATCTTTTAATTTAAGATCCTACCTTGTAGGGTTAATTCATAAGAAAAAAAATTCAAGAAGGAATATGTAAAATAAATTTCATCTTAAAACATAATCAATGCTCAAATTATAGAAAAAATATTGTATATTGTGACTAGTATTCATTCAGTTTGGTTCAATGAGACAAGGTGATGAAGAAATGAAAGAGTTTGTATTTACTCAATTACATCTACTCTTCAAGAATTATAAACATGGGAAGAGGCTACATCACAATGATAACATGCATAACCTCTTTATTCAAACATGTAGAAATGAAATACTTTCTTCAATTAGATAAATTACAATACCTAGTTGGTAAATTCCCAAGGTTTTGTTCACTATGGAGTTTTATTCTAGATCAAATGATCAACTCTTAATTAATCAAGAAAAGGTCTTATGACACATGATAAGAGAGTAAAATATTGATTCCATAAACCTCATTTGTTATTAGTATATTAGTTATGGTCGAGCATCTTAGTGGTAGGTTACATCATGCTAACTTTATCTCCTATTTATAATAAAGAAGATTTATTTGTGCAAGCATCTTGTCATATGCATTGGATGTATTGTAAAGAAGGGTTCCCTCCTCGAAGTGGCTTCTTATTAATTAACTCTTTTTAATTCTAAAGGCATGAAGTTACTTATTCTTTCTATTTTTATGCTAATTGGGGAATTTGGTTCATAAAATTTTATTTCAAAACATACGATCCTTGCTTAACTCCAAAATAAGTCATACTACCACTTTCTATATGAACTTTTTTGGGGTCAACTAAGAATGTGAAATTTTTAGTTTACAAAGGATAATATCAAAGTACTTTTGGTAAAAAATTCATATTCAAATTCACTATGGTTTTAAAGTTAAAAGAAGTTGGGGCTTTTGACTGGTCCTACAACTAGTCTCAAACAGGTGTTCCTACTAAAAAATAATCACATATGATTCTAGAAATACAAAAATTGACTACCACTAGTTTCATTGGAAATATGACACATCATAGTGTTTTAGGTCCAAGTTTTAGAAGTAGATCAGAAAATTGGGACACACACCTAGAAATACAAGATCACTCTTATAAAAGGGTCGAAATAAGTCTAAAGTTTTGGGAAATTTACAATAACTTTTTGTTAGCACATCAAAAGTTAATCAATCATGTGGAATTGCAAATAAGACATATCATTCTACTATAGGCCAAACTTTTATACTTAGAATGGACTAAATTGCAATTATACATCAACAAAAAGGTTGGTTGATAGGACATCTCTAAATCAAGGTTTTAAAAATTATCTCTAAATTAGCATAAATTTTGATTGGAATATTTATTTTGGGTGATTCAAAAACTGTGGAAAAATCAAAATATAGAAGATAAATAGATAAATATTATTGTTAGGCCACATGGAAAGCAGTGTGTAAAAATTTCTACACCAATTAAACCTCTAGAGAGTTCAACCATTACTCATGAAGAAAGTGACAACATACATAACTAGTTATCCAATTTGGAGAACCAATTTAAGTAATGAGTGATATTTCAATGAGAAATGTTGGTTTAGTAAAATCATAAAGAAAAATATAAGTTAATATGGAAAATATGGATCAAAATATGGAACATACGGATCAAAATATGGAATAGAAGGAATTGAATATGGTAGCTAGACTCATATAGACCCCATATGAGAGGCTCCTTCTACTTTTCAAAGCCTTATGAACAAAACATTTTGACCTTAACTTGGAAAGCTTGAGTTGGTTTTATTTGGTGATATACTTATCAATATAAAATCATGGCAAGAACACATGCAACATGTGGACAAAGTCCTACAAATTATTTCATATTGTTTCTCAGGAAGTGGTCAAGGTGGACACTCAAAATATTAAAGATATCACAAAATGTCCCATGACTAAGAAAATCAAGAATATTAGAGTATTTTTGGTTCTTACATTATATTAGAGGAAATATTTTAAGAAGTATGCATGCATTGTAGGCCCACTCACATATATCTTGAGGAAAACTTCATTTGAATGGAATGAAGAGGTTACCTTTGCATTCTCACTCTTAAAGGATGCTATGTATTCTACACCAGTGTTGGAAACACCTGATTTTGGTAAAAAATTCATAGCTAAATGTGATGCATAAGAACAAGGAATTGGAGCCATATTGATACAAGAAGGGAGACTCTTGGATTTTGAAAGTAAACAATTCAAGGGAAAATAATTGGTGAGATCTACATATGAAAACTAAAGGGTTGAAATTTTACATGGAATAAAACATGGAAACAATGTCTCATTCAAAGGAATTTTAAATTCAAGATTGTTACAAGGGAAAAAATCTCTATGGCCAAGGGTAAACCACAACAAACAGGTATGACTGCAGAAATCAACTCAATTCCAACATGTGCTATATAAACTAATGTGCAATACGAGGAAGAATCCTACCTCATTCTAATTGTTTGATGTTGTTCCATCGTTGAGCACTTTGACCTAAAGCTTTACACTTGAAAGAAGTTCTCAACAAACAAGCGATGCAAGTATATAGTGATAGTATATAAAATGAGTTAGGACATCAGATGGCACAATCCATTAATAAAAATTACAAACATGCCCATGGATAATAATCATATATTTGCAAGATATCTATAGGATGGGAAAGGAGTATTTCTATTAATAATTGATCAACAGAAGTATCAACATTACAGACTTCTGTGTCGGCATGGTTCAAAACCAAGAAACCCAGTTCCTTCCAACTGGGTCTCCACCACTTCAATCCTCCGCCAAAGGCAAGCTCATAGCAAAGAGATATTGAGATCCTCTTGACAATAAGGGAAAAGCTTGGGGGATGAACACTGTGTTCAGACTTGAGGGACAAAGGGATGCACACTCAATATGAAGTAATTTCTCTAGAGTAACTTTTCTCTCAAAGTTGAATGCTTTCTCTCTCTTTTTCCATGGCTTGAAATTGTGCTCTTATAGCCTCCAGAATGCAACTGAAGGGACAAGTCAAAACGTTTCCAGTATATGGAAGGCCAAAGATCAGAGATCATTTGTTGTGACATGGAAACCCAACCTCATTTTGTATTTTTTGGCACAAATCCTGATATACACGAGTTGTAGTGGAGCAAAAACTGTATACGCATCTTGAAAAGAAGTTAGGAAGCATATATGTGGAAAAATATATAATTTTGGCTCTGGATTTATCAAAACTGGGGTTCATAAGTCTGCATAGAGAAATGGAAAAAGGCTCATTCTGCAAGATAGCAATGGTGAGGAAAATATTTCTATAATAGATGCCCCCTATTGTATGAGATTAGAGGAGTATCTACAATGCCCAAAATACATTATAAATTACCTAGAAGTGGAGTGGTAGAGAACCAGCTAGATGAACTCAATTTCTCATTACATTATGTACTGACTTTGCATACATGGATGCCAAAAAATACAATGCATATCCATGTGGAAAATATACCAACAAGTGTTCATGGCCATGAGTAGCAAAATATAAATGTGGTTACATGCCAATAGCTATCATAGTCACGAACAAGGCCCAGTGAAACCAGTCTCAAAATCAATCTGAAGATATTTGTATACCATGGAGTACAATCTAATCTCCCATGATTGTTGAAGTCAAATAGGTACTAGTCCGATGAAATGGAAGCAACAACTCAGGAAAGCTATGTCTACAAAGTGATGTCTTCAAGTCTTCAATACAATCCGACAATGGTGCAATTCTACATCATGTGAATAAATGATTTGAGGTTGAACACAATGAGACATCATTTGATTATCGGTCATTGAGGTATATCGTTAAAAAATGCGAGATAGCCTACCAATGATGAAAGTAGGTATCAAGGCACGAGTACATATCTACAAATGTGAATAAAGAAGCTGGTGTCGAAAATTTGAGAGATCCATTGATTAGGAGACATTGATGTATTCCCATCTGTCAATGGAAAGAGAGCCTGCCACTAATGACTGCAAACCTCAAGGTACTCATAAAACTCTAAGTATTGTATCCAGAATACATGAGATGAAGTCGATGGAAAGAGATCCACTGAAAGGAGAGCATTAAGGCATCTATTATCAGTCAGCACAAGGAGCAAAGAAGGAGCTTCATCATTTGGTGGAGATCAGACGAAGAACATGTTCACGAACTAAAAACCATGTGCATCTTTCGCATGTGCCAAATGAAAGTGGTACATGAAAAAGACCCTCTGAATAGCAGTCGGTGATGAAAACTATTGACAAAGGTGAGGAAACCACCAATAAGGCTAATGGCATCCAATACACCGCATGAATCCCAAAGTGTTAATAGATGTCTTGCCGTCGAGCACAAGGGAAACCACCCAGTCAACAACCCACGATGAAATGATGATCGTTGGGTTCAAGGTGACCTACCAATGATGAAAGTAGGACCAGGGTGCATCATAAGACCAAAGTATCATGTGATTCTGAGACAAACTGAGGGTATGGCCTACATGTGAAGTCAAGATTTCTGAGGAGTGGCCGACACAGGTTGAAAGACTTCCTTTGAATAAGAGCATGAGACATACGGTGGACTCTGGTAGAATAGACTTAATGATTTGACAATTAGATGCAGGATGCATCCATAATGTTCTCTATAGTGGCTGGAAGATTAACCAGTCGATAAAGAAAATTCTATAATGAGATCATTTTCCTAAGGCCATGCTAAACCCAAAATTATGATGATGCAAGGACTCAATAACTTTGTGCTCTTTTCAAAGGCGATAGGACTGCTTCCAATTAGAGTACTCCCTTCCCACCCATATATATTTTTTTTTTATAACAAGTGAATGCTATGATACAGAGGAGGGAATGAGTGTCGCATGTAAGCAAAACTAGTTCCAGCAGTGGAATGTACCTATGCTTAATGCAAGGAAATTCATGCGAGAGATGGACACTCGGGGTGATGTTCCCTCCAGGGTATAGGGTGTCAAATTGTGAAGGATATAGACAAGGCTCTGGTTGGTTGAGAATGCAAACTACTTGGGCCATGGTTTATAACGCAAAGCGAGAACCAGATAAAGGCTCAATAGTGCAAGCAAGGGCATGAGACGCAATCACAATTTAACACCAAAAAATGTCCTTTTTATATCTTTTAGTCTACTTGGTGTGAAAAAGGGGTAAAATTGTGTCAAATAGACGTCTTTTCAAATCCAATTTACGAGTGTGAATAAGACAAGTTCACTCGGTGATATTTTCCATTTTTGATAGCGAGTCGGAAAAGAGCTTAACTAAGACTCATGATATTTCAAATCCAATTTTAACGAGTGTGAAAGGGACAAATCACTCAGCGATATGGGACACCCTCACAAGGGGGAAACATATATCCTCACTCAAATAACTTTTATCCTACCTCGGTCTCTTTGCAAACCTCAGTGATGATGCCCGTCTAGACCTCTTCAGACCACCTTGGCATAAACCACCATGTTTCTGGGCCAAGACAGGGAAAATACCAAGATCCTTTCTGACCTGCAATGTTTTAGAATCAATCTTTTCAAGGAACTTGCACTCAAATACCGCAATTTATCACTAGCCTAACCACTGTAAGCCACACCAGTGCACCATTGCCCACCCCTGCTAGTCATGTCAGAGATGAGTCGACACCCTCTACAGGTCATGACGACAACTCGCTTCCAACCTTTTCCAATTATGTTGTGGGCACCATCCTTTTCACCCCAGATCATAGCCATGTCACGTCTTCGACTCTTATTCATCATATAGGAGATGACTCTCTTTCATCATCCAATCGCATCGAGAACCCAAATGTCTCAGACATAATCCTAAATTCATTTGTAAGACTTGTGAAGGAAGCCATCTTACTCTCTTGTGCCTAGTGATTGCTGAGATACCAGAGGCATGGGGCTCGCCCAAAATCCCTTTGGACTCCAAGACACCCATGATTCTTCATCACACCACTTCACCTTTAGTGATCCCGGTGGTGTCACTGCCGAGATTTTCCTTTGACCTCAGCCCCTCCATGGAGGGTGAAGCATCTCCTACCCCCATTACCATGCATCCTCTTCAACCTATAATTGAAGAAGTGACCACGCCAGTGCCTTTTATGGTAAAAATGACTCTCCCTGAAAAGAGTGATGCACCCTCCAGTCACGTCATCAACATTCCAAGTCTTCCCCCTTCTGAACAAGAGAGATTCATTCTTCCTCTGAATACTCTCTCTCTGAACTTTGATGAGGTCCCCTTCAACTGCGATGACCTAACAGGACATCCCATACCCCCACCTATGTCTGTTCCACTAAGAGACATTATTAAAACCATAACAGAGATTATGTACTCTGTTAGCAATTTCTCCTCGTCGACTTGGAGAGCTTTGGGCTTTCCGAAGCTTTTGTCAGCGATCCATAGGATACTATCTTTCAGCAGAAGGCCAGGTCAGGAACCTTAGCCTCCCCCTTTACATGTTGATTATACAAAAAACATGAGTCTTATTTAATCTCTTTTCTGACTCATTACTAGCAGGGGTGGGCAATGGTGCACTGGTGTGGCTTACAGTGGTTAGGCTAGTGATAGATTGCGGTATTTGAGTGCAAGGTCCTTGAAAAGATTGATTCTAAAACATTGCAGGTCAGAAAGGATCTTGGTATTTTCCCTGTCTTGGCCCAGAAACATGGGGGTTTATGCCAAGGTGGTCTGAAGAGGTCTATACGGGCATCATCACTGAGTTTTGCAAAGAGACCGACGTAGGATAAAAGTTATTTGAGTGAGGATATATGTTTCCCCCTTGTGAGGGTGTCCTATAAGGAAGGTAGCTCAAATTATAAAATTGATTCTCCACAAAGAAAAGACCTGGGGGTACTTGAGGACCTGGTACAGAAAAAGTGTTTAAAGGGACCGACATGGAAGATGAAAGATACATGGGCAGGGTGTAATAAGCACCCATCTGAGCACTGGATCCTGAAAGAGAATATCTAGGATTGTATCCATAAGGTGGAAGGTTCCAACCTCCCATGGGAAAATGATACATATCAAATGAAGAAGTGGGCATGGGAGCGATGGTGCCCCCGGATCAAATGCTAGGATTCATATAAGTAGACCAGGGAAGGTGTTGCACATGGGAAGTCATATCAATAGAAAAATGACTAGAGACCCAAGGTGTGGAATGAGTGTTATAATCGTGCATACCATTGTAAAAAAAAAAAAGGTCTGCCCCCATGAAATGGGAAGGCATCATTGGTGTTATCCACATTTTTGGTTATCGAGATGATATTATGATTATGTCATGATAATGGAATATCAAACTCTTCATTAAGAACTTTTTCCTAAAGAAGGTTACACTTGTCATTTTCTCAAAATCATATTTTGAAAATAGTTCGCAGGATGCATATATACTCTCCTGCAAGAATCATTCATTCCCACAGGCTGCATTCAGCTTGACTGCGAACTTATTGCACTATGTCAATGGTTAGAGTGCGAACATGTTTCTAAAGGAGGAAAATAGATAAGTTCTCGATCCTTCTAGAAGGAATCTTCTAGAAGGGTGAGTTGGAGTTCGAATGGTTGGCAAGATACTGACTTTCCAGATATCTTGGGATTATTCCCTATCCAAGTAACTAATCAATCTTCTCCGATATATTGAGGAGATTTCTCATGGAAATGGTTAGAAAGGGAAGAAGCAAGTTAGCAATAGATTGATTGGAGAATTGGTGCAAGACTGTATGGAGGATTGATGCTACAGCAGCAAGAGACAACAGCAAGGTCATCATATGTAGT
>ML778053.1:250580-284535 GCA_009831015.1 Picea engelmannii | reverse complement strand
GTTGTTACCGGCTTACTTTACACTTGTGTACATGTGCTTGATTTATAAATTGTTCAAATGCCTGTCTAATACGTAATTAGCTAAAGCATCTGTTAATGTATTAAGACTTCTCGGAATGTGTTGATATTCTATATGATCAAAATATCTTTCCAAGAGGCAAATCCGCAAATAAACTCTTAATAATGTAGGACTTCGAATAGAGTAGACATTACTTAGTTGTAGCACCACTAGCTACGAGTCAAGTCGCACAACCAAACGACGAATTCCAAGAGAGATAGCATCAACCAATAACTCAATAACGGCGCTATACTCTGCTATGTTGTTGGTTGCTCACCCTAGACATACACCTTGTAAAGAAATAAGCTCGTTTGTTGGGGCGTAGATTGCCCAGGCAGCAGAAGCTAGGTTCCAAGTACTACGTCTAGCACCGTCAGCGAAGCCAATGTAAGGTAGCGAATACTCCGACATCTGACAATCAAACATAACGTAATCGTAAGGGTAAAGACCAAATAACGTCAAACTCAAAACTAAAAGTAATCACACACACTCAGTATGATACATAAAAATACAAGTACTACATGCACAAATGACTCATGCATAGTACTTCTTTAAGTACAACCCATTTCTGGGTTCACTCAAAGGTACCCCATCATAATCCACTAGCCTTAAACAATTGGGGGGTAGCAGTGAATGGAGGAGTAAAAGGACCTTTGCTATCCATGATAATGAAACCAAGAACTAGAGTCCTAGGGTCAACTAGTAATCAAAGAGCATACTAAAAATTCAAACAGCCAATATGCATGCAAATGGGCTAAACTGCCTAAGTGGCCTCCCTCGCTAAAGAAGGTGTTCCTCATCCAAGAGGGACCTAAGAATCGTTGCTAAAGTTTGGAGGTAGAAGAATTAGTTATAACGGCCCTCGTAGGCTTAACAACCAGTCGGTCAGACCCCCCTGGAGAGGTAATCCTCCATAAAGGTTGTGTGTTGTCCGACCCCTATCTGATTCAGGATACAAGTAGAATAACCACTGCAAGTAACCTATGAGAAACCTAAGTCAAGAAACTAATAAACCATTGTATAACCAATGCATAGGTGAGAAGTCGTAAGTCCGGATCACCGTATGGGTAGGGTAGCAAATCCTGAAACCTTGAAATCACCGCCTCTCACAAAGGTATGGGCACTAGCAAGATCCCCAAATACGAATAAATCCACAGAAATATCTCTGACGCTAGGTGAGTATCCAGGGGTTATCCCTTCAACTAAATTTGTGCGACCTCATGATTAACTCTGGTGTGAGTGGAGCCTCCTAATATTACCAATTATACAATGGATTTCTCAAATCCCTGTCTCGGAAACATAATTTGATTTAATTTCCTTGGAGAAGTTTACTCACAAAATCCTATTCCAAGGCACTAAATCCTAGGCTAGTTTGTGCACCCTAAAAAATAAAATTGTGACTAATCAATTTTAGTTTAAAGCATAAGATTTATTGGTGGTGATTACTCAAAGAAGTATGGAAATGAAACTCATGGTGTTATGAATCTGCATGAAAATAAAAATAGATATAATGCAAAGCCTAACTTTAACTTTTCAGTGAATGATATGCTAAATAAAAACAATGCAATCTTCAATTTTAACTTTGCAACTTAGAAGTAAAATGAAATCTTTCTCTAAATGTGCTAAGCTAATGATAAAGGTTCAAAGACAAAAATACCAACCAATGCAAAATGCCTATTTTTCTTTGTATTTTCAATGTATTTAAAAAAAAAATGCATGGACTGATAAGCGACTTGATATATAACTTCTACTGTGTATAAAAGAAATCACTCAAGAAGAATACCAAGCAACTAAGAAGACAACCCAACTACCAAGGACAAATAAAAAATGGAAAACAAAGAGAAATATGTCGCCCAAAAATTCAACTCCAAAAAAGTTTCTTGTCATCCCAGATAATCTCAATAGGTACCACAGAGACCTAAGAAGGCTCAGTGATCCTCAAAACCTACCTAGCAGTCACTAAACCAAAAAAACAAGCAAGGGGGAAGTGGCATACACTCATGTTCAAGAGAAAATGGCATATATATGCCTCTTGTAGTGGGACAACAAGCATATACATGTAGCTTTCAGGGAAAAAAGGACGTATATCTTTTAAAACAAGGCTAGTCAAGGTTAAAAGGATGAAAAATCAGACCCAGAGTGAACAGACCCTGTCCAACTATGATACAACAAGAAATACAAAGGAAAAAGAGCAATGTAAGAAGGAAAAATACTTCAACCCTTAGAAGGAAGATCTTTCCCCAGTGGAGTCGCCAATTCTTTTACAAGGGAAAAACTCTCTATGGCCACGGGTAAACCACAACAGACAAGTATGATTGTAGAAATCAATTTAATTCCAACATGTCCTATATAAACTAATGTGAAATACGAGGAAGAAGCCTACCTCGATCCAATCATTTGATGTTGTTCCACCGTTGAGCTCTTTGACCCAAAGCTTTACACCTGCAAGAAGTTCTCAACAAACAAGTGATGCAATTATATAGTGACAATATATAAAATGAGTTAGCACATCAAATAGCACAATCCATTAATAAACATTACAAACATGCCCATGGATAATAATCATACATTTGCAAGATATCAATAGGATGGGAAAGTATTTCTATTAATAATTGATCAACAGAAGTATCAACATTACAAACTTTTGTGTCAACAAGGTTCGAAACCAAGAAACCAAGTTCCTTCCAGCTGGGTCTCCACCACTTCAATCCTCCACCAAAGGCAAGATCATAGAAAACAAATAATGATATCCTCTTGACAATAAGGGAAGAGCTTGGGGGTTGAACACTATGCTCAGACTTGAGGGACAAAGGGATGTAAACTCAATATGAAGTAATTTCTCCTGAGTAACTTTGCTCTCAAAGTTGAATTCTTTCTCTCTCTTTTTCCATAGCTTGAAATTGTGTTCTTATAGCCTCCAGAATGCAACTGAAGGGCCGAGTCAGAACGTTTCCAGTATATGGAAGGCCAAATATCAGAGATCATTTGTTGTAACATGAAAACCCGATCTCATTTTGTATTTTCTAGCACAAATCCCGATATACACGAGTTGTAGTGGAGAAACAAGTGTATACGCATATTGCAAAGAAGTTAGGAAGTGTGTATGTGGAAAAATATATAATTTTGTCTTTGGATTTATCAAAAAGGGGGTTGATAAGTCTGCATAGGGAAATGGAAAAAGGCCCTCTGTACAATATAGAAATGGTGAGTCAAATATTGCTATAACAGATGCCCCCTAATGTGTGAGATCAAAGGAGTATCTGCGATGGCTAAAATACATTATAAATTACCCAGAAGTGGAGTGGTAGAGAACCAGCTAGATGAAATCAATTGCTCATTACATTATGTACTGACTTTGCATACATGGCTGCCAAAAAATACAATGCAGATCCATGTGGAAAATATACCAAAAAGTGTTCATGGCCATGAGTAGGAAAATATAAATGCGGTTACATGCCAATAGCTTTAATAGTCATGACCAAGGCCCAGTGAAACCAGTCTCAAAATCAATCTGAAGATATCTGTATGCCATGGAGTACAATCTAATCTCCCATGATCACTGAAGTCAAATAGGTACTAGTCTGATGAAATGGAAGCAATAGCTTAGGAAAGTTGTGTCTACAAAGTGATGTCTTCAAGTCTTCAATACAATCCACCAATGGTGCAAGTCTACATCATGTGAATAAATGAGTTGATGTCGAACATGATGAGACATCGTTTGATTACTATTCATTGAGGTATATCATTAAAAAATGCTACATAGCCTACCAATGATGAAAGTAGGTATCAAGGCAACGAGTACATATCTACAAATGTGAATAAAGGAGTTGGTGTCGAACATTTGAGAGATCCATTGATTAGGAGACATTGATGTATTCCCATCTGTCAATGGCAAGAGAGCCTACCACTAATGACTGCAAACCTCAAGGTACTCATAAAACTCTAAGTCTTGTATCCATAATACATGAGCTGAAGTCGATGGAAAGAGACCCACTGAAAGGAGAGCATTAAGGCATCTCCCATCAGTCAGAATGAGGAACAAAGCAGGAGCTTCATGATTTGTTGGATATTGAATGAAGAACATGTTCATGAGCTAATGACCATGTACGTCTTTCGTGTGTGCCAAATGCAAGTGGTACACGAAAAAGACCCTCTAAATAATAGCTAGTGATGAACACTGCTGACAAAGGTGAGGAAACCACCAATAAGGCTAATGGCATCCGAGACACTACACGAATCCCAAAGTGTGAATATATGTCTTACCTTCGAACACAACGGAAACCACCCAGTCAACAACCCATGATGAAATGACGATCTCTGGAAGGCCAAAGATCAGAGATCATTTGTCGTGACATGGAAACTTGACCTCATTTTGTATTTTCTGGCACAAATCCTGATATATGTGAGTTGTAGTGGAGCAACAAGTGTATATGCATCTTGCAAAGCCGTTAGGAAGCATATATGTGGAAAAATATATAGTTTTAACTCTGGATTTATCAAAAGGGGGTTGATAAGTCTGCATAGGGAAATGGAAAAAGGCCCTCTTTGCAAGATAGCAATGGTGAGGTAAATCTTGCTATAACAAAGACAAACCATGATATCCTAAAGTACTTTTTGGAGCAAACATGTTGTAAGAAGAGAAAAAAAAATGGGTAGAAAAAATTCAAGGGTTTGATTTTGAAATAATATATGAAAAGAGGAATAATGATGCGATGGTTGATTACCTTTCTAGAATATAATTGTTGAGTCTCCATTTTGACATAATATAATATGCTATCTTACCCTTTATCTAAGCCTTTTTACCTATGTTATAAACCTACATTGGACTATTTCCTCCTAAAACACATGCCTAATATCTATGTCATGTCTACAAGAGGTAATTTGTGATTTGAAGCATGTTTGTTTAACTTTCTTTAATTAATTCGATTGAAAGTGTTTTATTTTGTATAGTTCTAATAATTTGATTTATGAGCAGTCTATCTGGCACTACCAGACACCATGTAATCTGACAATGAATCCATTTTGGTACCCAAGACATTTTTGATCTGGTACTAAGGCATGCACTATTCTGGTACTCCTTGCTCTGTTCTATTCCGATACTAGATTTGCGATTGTGTGCAATCTGGTACTAAAACCTCTGTTTCGAGATGCACCGGTTAGACCTGGATAATGGTGGAGATTTTGAGAAGACATTTGGGTAGAAGTGTCTGAGTTATTTCTCCAATTGAAAGAGACTCCATCGCTCATGCACTTCGTGTCATGAGGATGGAGTCGACTCCTCAAAATTCGATGTAAATCTTAATTCTGGAATTTCCCGAACTGTTTAATGTTTATCCATAAATTTTGGTAGTATCGGCTTACCTTATGTAAGGGATGTTGTGTAGAGATGAATGTAAGAAATATGTGATAAGAATCAGAAAATACTTGTCATCGTCATGTATGAAGTAAAAGACTATTGATCCAATTTACCAACTGAATTAATACAGAAGATCTTTTATGACAATTCTTGGATGTGAGTGAAAGTTTTAGTTTGTTAACTCCTTAAGAGGTTCCTTGTTGGTTCGGCAAGGGCCCACTGCCCCAACTAAGGTAAACCTCATTGTATATGTTCTGTGTGTTTGCGTGGATAGTTTACAGCAACGTGTGTGTGTGTGATTATTCTTTATTTCATTCTCAGGACTGAGCATGAAGTTCATTATTTTGGATTGGTGTGTAACAACAAGTGTTATATCGAATAGACATTTTATTCTCAGATGTTGAAGATAGATATCTCGTAATTTGAAGTGTGAGACTGATATTTTAAGTTTATGATTGTAGTATCGCAAGGGAACATGAGACTTTATCTTTCATCGTCATGTTTTGTAATGAAGTCGTTCAGTGATACTAAATTCCCCTTGTGATGGTTTGATTGAATTACATGAAGTTCAAGTTGGTTTTTTTTTCAAGAATGGTTGGAGTTGATTGTTTCAATTGCTACAGGAGACAAGATTCTTAAAGTTCATGTTTTCAATACATGTGTCTAACATGAATAGACTTGTTTCTCTGAGACAACATTTCTTTGATTGACTGTTTGTCTGAGTTTCATTATCAATTTTCTCTTTTCGGTTCAAAGGATATTTTGAAGTATTTAGAGATCTTAGAAATGGAATTTTTATGTTATTAATTATTTCCTATATGCAACAGACTTAGATAGGTTACTTGTTCTCAACACATATGGTGTAATGACTCTTTTGATTGCGAATCTTGGATTGACATTTAAATGAGTGTGAGATATACAGTGAACATATTTATGCACCAACATTTTGGCGTCATTGTCGGGGAGTTGTAAACGGTAACAGGTCGCATATTTTTTTTGGTTTGATGAAGTATTGGATTGGATTTGAGGATAATCCAAGGGTGGAGAGAAGACGGTAAGATGAAAGGTAATAACATTCTCATCCACTTTGGTGGGGTTGCTCCAAAGTCAGGTTGTCCTCCTACCTTTAATTAGGAATCTGCGTTTTCATTGATTTCATTTTTTTATGAGTAGGTACAGGGATAATAAAGGCAGATTTATTGCTCCTAAAATCTCAGAAAAACAAACAACAAAGAAAACCCCCCCTTATACTAATTCATTGAAAACTCGTGCAGGAAAAATTCTCAGAGGAGAGAGCTCAAAGGAAGCCATTGCAACAACAACGAAAGGCACTAGATCTGAAGCCATTGTTCAGATTACAAACAGAAGGCAACAAGAAAAGGAGACAACACTGGTGACCCCATCCAGAAGAGAAACTGGAAAAGAAGCAAAGGTGATAATAGAAGAGGTTGCATCTGCTGTTGGAAGACCACATAAAACCTTGGAATAGCCAGAGATACCAGAGAACCCGGTGGTGGAACTAGCACTCAGTGGAGAAAATTCACTGCCTCCCTAAAGAGTGCTCAGAAACATGGCATAAGAAGAGGGAAACACAGCCAATGAAACAGAGACATTCGGCTTCCCCATACTGGATATGGATAAAGACATTTCTATGAAGAACATTCCATTATCTTCACTTCCTCATTTCAGACGTATGTTGACAGAAGACCCTGACTCTTTTTTATTTGAATTTGACATATTGTGTAGGAGCTATAACTACACAGATAATGCTCAAAAATTAAAACTTTTCCCAGCCACACTAAAAGATTCGGCACTATGGTGGTTCATGAGCTTAGGGGAACACACAATTTTGTCTTGGGATGGTATGAAGGAGACCTTCCTCCAGAAATACCAAGATTACTGCAGACCTAGGGATGCTAGGAATGATATATTCAAAATGCATCAATCAGAAGAAGAAAGATTAGAAGACTACTTAGAAAGGTTCTTATACAATTACCAAAATACTAAGCAATTTTACTTAGATACAACTACAGTTAGGAATGTCTTTCTAAAGGGGGTGAGGGACAATTGCATTGAACTGTTAAACTTTATGAGTTCTGGGGACATATACCAAAAACCATTTGCAGACATAGCAGAGTACTGTAAAAGATACTCTCGTAGTCAAGCTAAAACAGGGAAAAGTATAAGGGACCCTACCATCATAATTGCTAAACCCACATATAGAGGTGTCACAAGCATTGAGCTAGGAAATATATTGGAAAACTTCAAAACATATATCCTACACACCATCAATTCCCAACTAGATACCATGCAAATTAAAAGAAAACAAGAGGAAGAAAATGTTGTGTTAGCAATCTTCTGTCATCAGTGTAGGAGGAAACACCCTGAAAAGGAATGCCCCCTCAATGCTATTGAACTATGTGGTATTTTCACAGAGAAATATCCTACTAATGAATTCCCTTCTCTCCCCAGACTCAAGGCCATGTTCAAGGGAGGAGGAGAACCTAAGACATCTTACCCCCCTAGGATACCATGGAGACAACAAAACCCCAACATGTTTGTCGACCCAAGTACACAATACCCCCAACAACAATGGGTACCTCCCATGTCTTATCCTCAATGGTCAACACAAACCCAACCTTGGCAATAGGGGTGGAGAGGAGCTGTATATGGAAATGTCCCCTTTCAACCAACAAATTTTCCCACTTATCCACAATATCCTTCAAATATTTCACAGTTGCTCCCAGGTTTTAAACCCCTTGCTCTTCTTCCACCTCCACAACCACTTGCACTACCCATGAATCCAAATATGAAACAACCAATGCAAGCTACACCCATCCAAAACCCTCCTCGGCCTACTCCTATTCCTGCACAGCCTATCCCTAACCCAAATAATAGACCGACACAACCTATACAAAACGTTGAAGTACAAACCTTCCCTACATACGTAATAATGCCATCTCCATTTAATGGAATTGAATTAAGATCAGGAAGGATTGTAAACAAAACAAATCCCACTATGGTCATTCAAGAGGAACATGTTCCTAATCACACAAACCAAGAGGAACAAATAGGTGCCCAAATGGTTCAAAGAGAAGAAAAGATGATTGATCCAATGAACAAAGAAAGAAACACTCTAGTACCAGAAGAAATCCCTTCTCCCAACTCCTTTGCAGCAGAAACACCCCATGAAGTGAATCCTTCCTACCTAAAAAGGTTTCTCATAAATAAAATTAAGGAACCTCTAGAACATAATCTAGAGACTGAACTCTGGAATATATGTGTAAAGATCCCACTACTACAGGCCATTAAAGACATACCTATCTATGCTAAAATTGTAAGGGACCTTTGCATTAAAAAGCCAGGGAGAAAGAGGAAAGAGCCTCCTATCATACAGGTGGTAGGACAGTTATCCGAGTTTATAACAGAAATACCTTCCAAGTATAGTGATCCAGGGAACCCACTGGTTACCATAGAAATCAATGGTGTTGCATTGCCGAACACATTGATTGATCTAGGGGCAGAAATACATGTGATGTTAGTAAACACTATGAAAATACTACAACTAGATCAGTTAAGACCTACACAAACTTTGCTAGAGCTTGCAAATAAACCAGTCATCACCCCATCAGGAAGTTTATATGATATAATAGTGACATTGGCCTCTTGGGAATACCCTGTGGATTTCTTGGTAATCCATCCCAAATCCCCCAAACCAGGACACCCAGTGGTACTAAGCCAACCTTGGTTGGCCACTGCTGATGCATTCATCAGTTTTTGATCTGGAGAAATGAAAATTTCCAATGGCATTCAAAGTTAGAAACTTGTCCTTTTTCCCCCCGCCCAACCAGCCACAAAAGTCCCTCTCTGGTTGGATAATCCATATGGGGAGGAGGACTATACCCAGCCCTTGTTGACACTTGAACAAGTAAAAGGAGTACAAGAACACATTGAAAAACAAATCCTAAGTCTATTCTTGGCTACTTCGGCATGCATTGACTATCCCCAATCTTTCCCCAACTACACACACATCTTTAGCGCTGAATTTCAAGAAATTTGGCACCCTTCCACTTCTATGATAGCCACTCTTTTGCAAATAGAGGAAGGGAAGGAATATAATATCCAAGTTGTAGAAATCAGACCTGGGAAGTCCTTGTATATCAATGCCAGCCTAGAAACATATCAACAACAAAAGTTGGTACAAATGATTCAAGGGAAATCTGATGCATTTTCATGGGATTACTCTGACATGAAAGGGATCCACATAGATACATGTATGCATCATATTTACACTAACGATCAAATCAGACCTATCCAACAACCCCAGATAAGAATGAACCTAGCCTTGAAAGATATAGTAAAGGAAGAACTCCAAAAACTCCTACAAGTTAATTTCATTTACCCTATATCAGATAGCAAATGGGTCTTCCCATTAGTTATTGTACCCAAGAAAAATGGGAAATGGATGATTTGTGTGGACTTTCGAGAACTAAACAAGGCCACCTATAGAGACTACTTCCCTTTACCTTTCATAGATCAAGTCTTGGATACTTTATCTGGGAAGAGGTACTTTTCTTTTCTGGATGGGTTTAGTGGCTACAACCAAATACAAATTTCACTAGAAGACCAAGATAAGACCACATTCACCTATCCTTAGGGAACCTATGCTTATAGGGTTCTCCCCTTTGGGTTATGTAATGGCCCTGCTACCTTTCAGAGGGTTGTCTTGACTATTTTTTCTGATCTAACCAATGATTGTGTGGAAGTCTACATGGATGACTTCACGGTATATGGGAATGATTTCCAATAGGCATTGGATAATTTGAAGAAGGTACTAGTTAGATGGAAAGAGACCAACCTCTCACTTAGTCACGAAAAATCAAGAATGATGCTTACTGAAGGAATCATTCTAGGTCACCACATCTCCAGTACCAGAATAAGAGAAGACCCTGCCAAAATCGACATTATTTCCCAAATTAAGATCCCTAGTTCACAAAAGGAAATTAGAAGTTTCTTAGGGCATGTCGGCTACTATAGGAGGTTTACTCAAAATTTTACAAACCTAGCTGCCCCCCTTTTCAAACTACTAATGAAAGATGTTCAATTATGTTGGGATGAGCAATGCCAAATCTCCTTTGAAATCTTAAAAAAAAAAATTTCAAGTGCTCCTGCTTTGAGAGGTCCAAACTGGTCTCTTCCTTTCCATATCTGTACAGATGCCTCAGATACCACTTTGGGAGTTGTATTAGGACAAAGGGAAGGGTAGATTCCTTATGCTATATACTTTGTTAGTAAGAACCTCTCACTTGCTGAAACAAACTATACTATCATAGAGAAAGAATTATTATCAGTAGTACATGCCATCAACAAGTTTAGACACTATATAACAGGATATGAAGTTTTTATGCACACAAATCACTCAACTATCATATTTCTAATGAATAAACCTATTACAAATGCTAGAATAACTAGATGGCTCTTGTTGCTACAAGAATTTAATATCACTATTATAGATAGGCCTGGAAGAGATAACTTGGTTGTTGATTTTCTGTCTAGGCTTATTCATATAGATGACAGTACTCCAGTAGATGATGATTTTCTAGATGAGAATTTATTTGCCATTTCTACTTTCACCCCTTGGTATGCAAACATAGCCAACTATTTGGTAACTGACAAGCTACCTCAAGGTATGACATCCAGAGAAAAACATAGAATCATTCAGCTAAGTGCCAATTATATGTGGCATGAAGATACCCTATACCAAACAGGACCTGATTTGGTAATCAGAAGATGTGTTTGAGAAGATGAAATGCAGGATATCTTCAGAGCCTACCATGATGGCCCATGGGGTGGCCACTTTGCTGACAAAAGGACAGATTACAAAATCTTACAATTTGGCTATTATTGGCTGACCATTTTTAAAGATGCAAAGAAATGCGTGGCCAACTGTGATGATTTCCAAAGAATGGGAAGATCTACATCAGTCGATGAAATTCCACTCCAAGCCCAAGTAGTAATCAAACCCTTTGAAAAATGGGCCTTAGACTTCATAGGACCTATCAATCCCATGTCTCAGAAGAAAAAGTACATATTAGTTTGCACATACTATGTAACAAAATGGGTAGAAGCCAAGGCCCTATATTCAGCCAATGAACAATTTGTTGTATACTTTCTCTTTGAGGAAATTTTCACTTGTTTCGGGGTACCTCGTGAGATAGTCACTGATCAAGGAACACAATTCACCTCAAATTCAGTTAAGGCCCTTACCAAACAATACAATATCAGACACATAAAGTCCTCACCCTATCACCCCCAAGCCAATGGCCAAGTAGAATTGACCAACAAAGTGATAGAGGCCATCCTCACAAGACTGTTCAAATGCATCACAAAGACTGGGCTGATAGGTTGCCTAAGGCCTTGTGGGCCTACAAGATAGCCTAGAGAAATACAACAGGACATACATCGTATGAGTTGGTATATGGGAAGAAATTACTACTACCCATAGATTTTCAGGTAAAGACCTTCAGAACTACCATGCAATTAGGAATGGACCTAGATGAAGCTAAAAAATAGAGGCTATTACAATTAAACGAGCTTGATGAGATAAGACAAGATGCTCTACAAAGAACCACCCTGATACAAGAACAAAGGACCAAATGGCACAACAAGCACATTAAACAAAAGTCCTTCCATCCAGGTAATTGGGCCCTCCTATATGATAGCAGATTTAAAATTTTCAAGGGCAAACTGTCTACCAAATGGATGGGGCCCTATGAGGTTGATACAGTATATGAACATGGTGCAGTAAGGATAAAGACTATTGATGAAAAGAAGACTTCCCTTGTTGTAAATGGACATCGACTGAAGGTTTATCACAAACCTCTGTCAAAGGAGGATTTTGTCAAAAATGTTCTTCAGACTGCTGAAATGCAACTGGTAAGTGAGAGGGTTTTCCCTCCTACTGACCTACCATAGTAAGTTCAAATTGTATAAATTATTTTTCTATACATAGGTGTGTCATGAGATGAAATTTTTTTATTTTTAATTAACAAGGACAAAATAAAATTGGTGGTGTTCCCATGTAGATAAAAAAATAAGGAGGACAACTACCAGAAAGAGTCTTCTTTAAGTTTTTCAAACTCTTTAAAATTGAAAACACCGACAAGAAGGAACTGGCCCGAGCTCGATAAAAATCCACAGGACAGTATAGAGAGTTTCCTTTAAGTTTTTTAGACTCTTTAAAATTGAAAACACCGACGAGCAGGAACTGGCCCGGGCTCGACAAAAATCCACGGGACAATATAGAGAGTTTCCTTTAAGTTTTTCAGACTCTATAAAATTGAAAATACCAGCGAGCATTAACTAATCTGGGCTCGATAAAAATCCATAGAAAAGTAGTAGTTAGGATTATTGTTGTGTTGTAATAAAAGAGGAAATGTCATCAAAAGTGTGGTCACCTTAATTCCAGAAGAAAAGAAGTTCTTTCATCTTAGTTACTGATCATTATAGAGTACCCTCCTATTACAAATCTTTCCTGCATTATTCCTCTATAACCTTTGGCTACTGCATGGTTTTTCAGACAGATTTTGACCATAGAACACCAGTTATTTCTATAAATTACTGTCACCAGAATCAGTGTTAAGATTTTTAAGCTCAAGAAAGTTCATTTTTGGGTGTTTATCTCACATCGATGAAGGGCCACCAAATCATCTCATTGTGTCTATCCGGTACCGGATCCTATCCAGTATAAAAGAAGGGGCCCTGCACTATTCTAGTACCAACTATAAATTTTACACACAGGTGATCTAGTACTCAGGTAACAACTACAAATTTTACACACAAGTAATCCGATACCCAAGCAATCCTGTACCAACTGCAAATTATACACACAGGTGATCTGACACTCATGTGATCCTGTATCAACAACAAATTATACACATAGGTGATCCAGTACTTAGATGATCCAATACTGGTAAGAACATGACGGGTAACTCTTCATCATGTTTCCAAGTCACTGTCAAATTATTAGCACAAGGACATACATATTCAACACTCTTTTTTTCGTATTATTTAAAGGAATTAGACTAAATATGCGTTTAGAAAATCTGATTTCTCTTGGATCATGACGTACCCCGTTTTGTCACGAATCTCTATAGAAATCTTAGACCTCACCTCCGTAAGAAGGAAGTGTCCTATGAAACATCAAGAATGCAAAATCACGATGTATTTTATCGGATCAAACTCCCTCTGTCTATTCGATACATAAACCCCATGATTAGTTGTCGTACCATATGAGACGATGTGAACCAAAAATATCAACATATCAAGTAATGATCCCAGTCGATTTCATATACACAAGTCCCGACCATAATGACCACCTCCTTTCGTGAATATCGTCCACCCCCATTCTTCCCACGAATCTGGAAAATGTTAGTAGATCTGACTTACCTCACCATATCATCATGAGTATCGACATGACCATTGTAATCTACACTTCCATTCATAAATTATCCTCTGGATGGCTCCGCCATCCAGATGAGCATTATTTACCCTTGTTTTCACACTATCTACAGACACCCTATGCCTTTGTATCCCTCGTAGTTCCCTCCCAATCGATACTCTATCATCCGGTACTCAATGCTCTATCTGTGCCTTATCCACCTAGGAGAATTTATTAAAATAATATGGGGGTGGATAGGCATGAGCCAATATTTCAAATATACAAAGAAACAACATAATATTAGGCTTGTAAGAAAAAATATGAACAGGAAGGGTGGGTTCCATTCTTGGAGAAATTTAAGGGTCATCATGATGGAAATTCTCTCAACTTCGCACAGACATATGATGGAGAGAATGTGCAGTTTGGGGAGGTGAAGTTAAAAATTATAGACGCCACTATAGCAGAGGCTACAGATCTCCCGATGGATGGAGAAAGATACTTCAAAAGAGTAATCGTGGACAAAAAGATCTGTCAACAATTCCTCAAACCAGAACATCATGACCCTGATTGGACCAAGGGCATCCCTCAGAGCTATATCAAAGAAAAATACTGGACAATGCTTATAAGTCTGCAGAAATTCCTCACCTATGAGGGAAGGTATGTCGTGAACTTCATTTATCATTTAAATCTTTTGTCACATTTTGAGGGAGGACCACAAATAAATTTTCCCTATGTTTTATGGATGAGTTTAAAGAAAATGGCAAGAGGGGTAAGGTCAGTTTCTAAGAAACCTAAGACTAGTGTTCATCATCATGGTTTAATCAAACTTCTGGTTATTCATGCTTTATAAACACAAGGGTGTAATTGAAAGCAGTTACTCCAACAGAGCTTCACTCAAGAGAAATCCAAGTCAGACAAGACACAGGAGGCAGGGACACATAGTGAAGGCTCAAGCAAAAAGAAAAGAAAGACAAAAAAAATGGCATAAGGGGGTAAAGAAGACACTGTTGTGCCCAACTCATCTCAGCCCCTTGAGAAATCAATGATAGAAAATTCTGTCGTGGGAGAGCCTGTTATACCAAGAAAGAAGACAACCACTCAATTCTAGAGAGTAATTCCTACTTTAGTTCAAAGAGGTAAAATATGAAAAGAGGGTTCAGAACCATGTGGTCAATCGGATAGGATTCCAAAAACTATTGTGGAAATTCCATCAGAACTAGCCATTCAAATAGAGAAGACCCCTGACTTCCGTTTACAAAGCAAGAAAAATTCTGCACCAGTAGAAGTGTCTAGCTCAGCCCTGTGCCCTAAAGACCAAAAATCATAGAATAAGAAACAAAAGAAGGGGGAGATGGATCAACAAGAGGTTTTACTAGAACCAGCTATAAAACCCCCTCCAAATTCCCATAAGCAATTGAAGAGTATTTCTAAAGTTTCTCTACCTTCCCAAAGCTTGTTTAGTGGCTCGAAGGAGACTGCTAAGGTGACAAGTAAAAATAGAAAGAAAATAGAAGGAAAGGAGGTACAAGTTCCAGAACCCACACCTCAATCTTCTAGGTTAGGAATACGAGTTTTCCAGCAAAAGAAAACCCAGAAGTTATAGTTCAAGCCCACAAGATAAAAGTCCAGTCAACACAAGAAGTACAGGTGTCCAGGCCTGTCCCTATTAGTAAATCAAAGAAAAGGAAATTGTTTGAAGAAACTCCTACCCCTGTCAGAAAGTCTAAGAAATCCTCACCACCCATACACAGGACCACCAGAAGTATGGCTAAACAGGAGACAATTCCAAACATACCTTCTCCTAAAAAAGAACATGTGGATATTCAAAGTTCTCCAGACAAAGAGAGTGGTTGGGGAGTTGCCACAAGCGAAACAAAATGACTGATAACAATAAGTGAGTCAAAAGGGTTGGTAACAAAGACTTTGATATATTTGAGGAAAGGAGAAGAAGCTCGAGAGGTGGTAACTCAAGAAGCATTCACACCGAGTCCAGGCAAATCTTTGAGCAGATGAAAGATGATAATAAAGGCTCTGAGGAGTCTGAGGAAAGAAAAAGAGGCTCGAGAGATGGTGGCCAAGGAAGTACTCACACCAAGTCCAGACCAATCCCTGAATGAACAAACATTATTAATGGAAATTTAAAGATTGAGATAAGAAATTGAATATTACAAAATATTGGATAGGCATATCAAGGCAGAGAATGTAGAATTGAAGGAGCATCATGCCGAGGTCTCTGCCAAACTTAACAAAGTCTTGCGATTGGTCCATTACACTCAAGTGATCAAGAAGGAATTGAAGAGTGAAGCTTCCGGTGTTAACATTTTGCAATCCGAGGAATGACAGAGGAGGGTCTAATTGTGTAGAAAGTTTTTGAGTATCAGTTTTTGATAACATTGCATGAGGACATGCAACATCTTCAGCATGGGGGAAATGTTGAATTTTCATTTTGACATAAGATAATACCCTATATTACCCTTTATATAAGCCTTTTTACCTCTGTTATAAACCTACACTGGACTATTTCCTCATAAAACACATGCCTAATAGCTATGTCATGCCTACAAGAGGTAATTGGTGATTTAAAGCATGTTTGTTTAACTTTCTTTAATTAATTTGATTGAAAGTGTTTTATTTTGTATAGTTCTAATAATTTGTTTTATGAGTAGTCTATCTGGCACTACCAGACACCATATAATCTGGTATTGGATCTGTTCTAGTACCCAAGACAATTTTGATCCAGTACCAAGGCATGCGGTATTCTGATACTCCTTGCTCTATTCTATTCCGGTACCAGACTTGCGACTTTGTGCATTCCGGTACTAAAACCTCTATTTTGCGATGTGCCAGTTGGACCTGGATAATGGTGGAGATTTTGAGAAGACAGTTGGATAGAAGCATCCGAGTTAGTTCTCCAGTTGTAAGAGACTCCATCGCTCATGCACTTTGTGTCATGAGGATGGAGTCGACTCCTCAAAATTTGATGTAAATCTTAATTCTGGAATTTCCCGAACTGTTTAATGTTTATCCATAAATATTGGTAGTATCATCTTACCTTATATAAGGGATGATGTGTAGAGAGGAATGTAAGAAATATGCGATAAGAATCAGACAATACCCGTCGTCATCATGTATGAAGTAAAAGATTGTTGATCCAATTTACCAGCTGAATTAATACAGAAGATCTTTTATGACAATTCTTGGATGTGAGTGAAATTTTTAGTCTGTTAACTCCTTAAGAGCTTCCTTGTTGGTTCGGAAAGGGCCCACCGCCCCAACTAAGATAAACCTCATTGTATAAGTTTTGTGTGTTTGTGTGGATAGCTTACAATAGCGTGTGTGTGTGATTAATATTTATTTCATTCTCAGGATTGAGCATCGAGTTCATTATTTTGGATTGGTGTCTAACAACAAGTGTTATATCGAATAGACATTTTATTCTCAGATGTTGAAGATAGCTATCTTGTAATTTGAAGTGTGAGACTGATATTTTAAGTTTATGATTGTAGTATTGCAAGGGAACAAGAGACTTTATCTTTCATCTTCACGTGTTGTAATGAAGTCTTTAAGTGATACTGAATTCCCTGTGTGCTGGTTTGATTGACTTACGTGAAGTTGAAGTTGGTTTTTGTTTCAATAATGGTTGGAGTTCATTGTTTCAATTGCCACAGGAGACAAGCTTCTTAAAGTTCATCTTTTCAATACAAGTGCCTAACATGAACATACTTGTTTCTCTGAGACAACATTTCTTTGATTGACTGTTTATCTGGGATTCATTATTAGTTTTCTCTTTTAGGTTCAGAGTATATTTTGAAGTATTTAGAGATCTTAGAAATGGAATTTTTATGTTATTAATTATTTCCTATATGCAACAGACTTAGATAGGTTACTTGTTCTCGGCACATATGGTGTAACGAATCTTTCGATTACGAATCCCAGATTGACATTTAAATGAGTGTGAGATATACAGTGAACATATTTACGCACCAACAATAATAAGCCTCCATTTTATATTCCATTACAACTTCTATTCATTTATGGTTGGAAGAAGCTTTCCATGAATTGAAACTAGACAATAGTACTAGACAAAAAATACAAATTCTAAAACAAGGGAAGAGATCTATGGAACATTAGGATTTGAAGATAGATATCCTTTGGTACAAGAGTAGTATATTTTTATTCCCTAAATAAAAGTGGAAGCAAAAAATATAATGTAGTATCATTACTCTCCAATGGTGGACATTCAAGGTCCCTTAAAACATATCAAAAGATCAAAAAAAAATTGGGGCAAGGAATGAAGAAATATATTAAAAAAATTGTAATATAGTGTCAAGTGAGCCAAAGAAATAAAGAAGATACATTAAAGTTTATAGGGTTACTTCAACCTTTACATGTACCTAATAAAATATGGGAAGAGATATGAATGTACTTCATTTCAAGTTTACCAAAATCAAAACATAAGGATGCCATTTTTTTGGTTGTGCCATAGACTCACAAAATATGCACATTTTGTGAAATTCAAAGTACATATACTACAATACAAGAGGTGGAAGTGTTCATGAAGGAAATTCATAGACTTCATCGATTTCCCAAAGTAATAGTAAATAACAAAGATCCAAAAATCATAAGAAATGTTTAGAAAATGTTATGGAAGATAACCAGAAAAACTCTAGCTATAAGTTCAACATATCATCAACAAATATATGGTAAAATATAAATGGTTAACCAATGTTTAGAGGGTTATAGGTAATTTTATTATTTATAAAAGCAATATCAATGGGTGAAGTGGATTCCTCTAGTATAATGGTGGTATAACAACACCTATCACATATCTACTAATATGTCTCCATTTTAAGATTTTAATAGATATCTGGATCCTATTATCACATGCTTTTTGCAGGGCCATTTCAAAGCATAGGTATTAGAATCACATATGGAAAAGACTAAAGAAAATTTCAAAATTATTAAATTAAATGTTCGAATGGCATAGAATAGGATGAAGAAGCAAGAAAATCACATCAAAGTGAAATGAAATTTAAGGATGGTGATTGGGTTTTTTTGAGACTACAGCCTTATAAGCAATATAATCTCAAACAAAAGAAGAATAAGAAACTAGCTCCAAAATTTTATGGACCCTACAATATTTTTCACAAGATTGGAGAAGTGGCTTATGATTTATATTTTCCTTCTTCTCATGTTGATAAGGGTGTTCATGTATCTTTCCAAAAAAAAGGTTTTGGGACAAATTATGCTAGTGTAGATGGAACTTCTAGTATTAGGTGAAGAAGGAAATTTTATTCTTTAACCCAAAAAAAATATAGATCAGTGTTCTCTATCTCTTAGTAATAGAATCATTATAGATCACCTAATCAAGTAGAATAATATGCCTCCAAAAGAATATATATGGGAAAATGCACAATTCATGAAGAAACACCCTCAATTACAACATTTGAGGAACATATTTTTTAAAGAGGGGGGTTATGTTACGGCCATAAACCTCAGTCATTATTAGTATATTAGTTGTGGTTAGGTTGGATTAATAGTAGTTTAAATTGTGCTCACTTTATATCCTATTTATAATAAATGGTATCCATTTGTATAGGCATCTTATATTATGAATTGATATATTGTAAAGCAATTTTGTTTCCTCAAAATGGCTTCTTGTTCATTGACTACATACCATTATAATGGAATGGAGTTACTTTTTCTTTCTATTTTTACTCTACTTGGGGAATTCAGTTCATAACAAAAACACTGCCTAAACAAACATATATTAGTTCCTCATTCTTAGGGAAAAAAACTTTAAACAAATTTCCTTTCAGACCCCTCAAAATCTAATTTTGAAATTGGAAGAGATTATATAGGACATATCTTGTTCTCTAACTAAGGTAAATCACATTTACTCACATCCCTAATGAAGTACAAGTACATTTACCCACTTTTTTACTAAAGGAAATGTGTGGGTGTCTCTATTTTGCGGGAAAATTTTAGTAAAATTGTCCTAAAAAAGTCCTATAGATATTTATTAAGGCTAAAGTATTTAGATAGGTTTTAAACAAACTATAAAGGTAAGTTATAAATTCTATTCAATTGTTATAACTCTCTCATGCAATATTCAATTCATACTTTCTAGAATAAAAGGATAAAACCCCCAAAGATAATTTCAAGGTACAAATTACGTATCTATAAAAAGAATTTTCCATAATTAGTTACCATTTTATTATGGCTATATAAGATCCTCCCTTGATGATTCTTAAATTACAATATTTCTTCAAGTATTATCTCTAATTATCCCTTGAAAAATATATGATTAGGTTATCGATTTACCATTCTACCAACACTCGAATGGGTACTCTTCTTCCCCAAGGACCCTCGAGTTGCAATGGGTTGTATGAAGAGAGTCCAAAATTAGAAATTCAGACTATGTAGCTCCTCTAGAGAATATGAGGTCCCTAGATCAAAATTTCAAAGACAAATATTGAAACCAAACTCAAAACCAAATCACCAACCCTCTTTCTTATATAGATTTTGAGTCTCATGTCATTTGTCAATATCATGTTGAATACTAATTATTTTAATTACTAATTTCATATTATTCACCCACCCATGAGTCACTCCATGCACAAGTAATTATTTTATTTAAAATGCAAAATTGAGATTGTTTATCACTTCCAAACCTCTTCTCCCATTTTTACTCTTCGACATTCCCTAGATCCCTTTACTTTCCTCATTTAGATGGTGCATATGAAATTTCTATTTTCTATTTCATTGTGACTACTTTCTTTCTATTTAAATGACCTTTTTATAAATGCATTTCCATTTACAATTATTATAAAATTAAGTTATATTTTCCTATTGATGAAAATCTGCATAAGTCTATATGATCAACCAAACCACTCATGCAAGTTCATTTTTATTTCCCATGCTAAAATAAAATGTATATGCCAAAGAACACTTTTCTCCCATAGTATACATAAATCGTTACAAAGGATCACATTCCATTGCATTCCCTTCAAGTACTACTTATCAATATGTACCAAGGGCGCCATGTTTACACATGCCCTTCAAGTATCATTTTTCAAAGGTGAGTGATGGTGTCATGATTGGTACTTAACTAAATCAACTCATTCACCACTATTGAGAGACTAATGGTCACTAAGTAATAAGGATTTACATGATCTTATAGTGAGATCCATATTAAATTGTTACAAGTCACCAAATTCAGGGGATACCCTCATAGAAATGTGCAACGTTTGAGCAAGACATAAAAAATATGTTTTTCAACCCTTACACAGAAGAGAGTGCTATTAGGAATGAAAAGTAAACCTAAACCTCCTCTCCTGATGGTACTCATGCCATATCTCTCTAGACAACCCTTTTTCCATGTGTAAGCATATTTTCCAAATGTTTCTCTTTCTCTACACACATTTAAAGATAAACATATCAAATAGCATTGTCTAATAGTCATGAATAAATAGTAAGTAATATCTTATACATGTCATTCATACATAACTTGACCTAATCTTGGGTCCACATATATTGACTCAATTCAGAGTCCATAGGTCTATGGTTCTTCTTGTTGCACTTGAAAATCCATTAGTAGCATCATATAACATAATATATTTCATCATGTAATCATGTATTCATTTTCAATATCAATATATATTTCAACCTACTTGTTGGCCAAAAATAAATCATTACATCATATAGTAGAATCTAGATATTTCATACTAGCATAAGGATATCAAAGCATAAGCCATAAAAGGATATGTGTACACATCAAGCAATAATCAAATCAAATAAAATAAAAATTCTAGATCACATCATCCATAACTGTGTCTATCAACCAATCGAGTCATTCTTGTAACCAAAATGCCCTCAATTCATAATCAATATATCAGTCAATTAAATTCAAGTCAAAAGAAGACACTACACCTTTGAAAATGTCATGTTAGGGTTGATGTTAAGAATTTAAATACCATTATCTGAATTTATCTAATTTGTGTAATAAATAAAGAAATAACATATGTTTAAGATGAAATTAATAATCCACATAAGCAATTTCACAACAATATTGAGGATTTCACTTGTAAGACACCCAACCCACTAAGTATCCTTTTAGGGGATGGGGTATTAAATTTTTTATTTTCGTAAAACTTCTCAAATCCCTTTGAAAATGACATCATTTTCTTTTGTTTGTTGAGATCTTTCCAACGACTCTAATTTTTTTCGAAACAGAGATCTAGATCAAAATTTATTGCCCTTTAAATTTTTTTATGGATTTATTAGACAAATGCCTTGTATTGCCATGTGGCTCCACACTATCATGTCCATATGACATGGAACTAATGTGTCCTATATGTAGGGCATGGCTACTGACTATGCATTAGTGTGGCACTTGCCACCTTCCCACCAAACCTTCATCACATCATCCTTCCAATTATTTCATGCTCAATGCAGAGCTCAACATCCTCCTAAGATCCATTCTCACCAGATAACAACACCTGTCCATCGGGTCATTAGAACGTGAGACCTTCGAATATCAGAACTTGGTGTATCAAGGCCTCAAAACTTTTGACTATTTGTATGGCCCAAAAGGCCTGATCCGGGATGAGTTGGAGCCCAGGGTATGCGGTGATGCAATGAACTTCCAAGGGGCATGACATGTGGTCCTGTCATCCTCTACCACTAGGTGTGACACATGGCACTAATTTTTCCCACAGGGATCTACCTATAAATTCTAAAACCACTTGACACGTGGACATCCATGTGGGATGACGTGGTACACATGTCACCACAAAATGCCTATATTTTCCAACTAGGATCTGACACTTGTACGATGTGCATTGGTCGAGTGACATCATCCAATCTCACCTCAGATCTATCAAGCATCAGTTATCAGCCTTTTCATAAGGTTTATTTTCCTAAAACCTCCCAAGGTCCAAGATCCAAGATACAACTGGAATCCTAGGGCATGTGGCCCTATCTATTCATGTCACTTGGAATGACACATGGCACCCATTTTTCCTATGGCTATACACCTAATTATTCCAAATCAACATGACACATGGCACCACTCATGCCACAATACATGGTGTCATTAATGGTTCATCATGTCACCACTAGGTAGAAAACATTGGGGCTTTCTTGATGAACTACAACCATGAAAATATCTTAAACCCGACATCCATGGATTACGAGATGTTTTCATTAGGGTAATCTCAAATTAAAGGATGGTTAATTATATTAACTCCTAGGGTTATTATTCTACGAGATATATGACTAAGATCTCTCCCTCTTAGATATGACTACTATCACATCTCCTCTCATAATATCTAGTGTAGTAATGGCTTAAGGCATCAGACGGTGGAGATCTATCCATCGTGTGGAATCTATAGCGAAGACATGTCACTGCTAGAGAATTACGAACATTGGGACCGCGACTCTTTACCGACCTCGTGTAAACTAAAATTTCCCCATGGTCCATCATCCAGTGATTATGGGGTAATTAATTACGTTAATCCTTAGAATTAAGAGACATTTAATTACATTAATCTCGAGATTACAAACCTTGATCCCTTACCAAAATATATATGACTAGTATCTCTTGCGGGTAGATCTGACGAATATCATTTAAGGATGTTGGCACTGGGTTTTATGTCTGAATTGGTCCCATACTTAATCATGTGGATGAGTAAATATTCACCATGTGGAAATATTTGCCACATTGTCTACCTATGATATGCTTGTGTGGATTCTATGGGGGACATGTGTCACCACCAAGAGATCACAGATGTGAGGACCTCAACCCCTTACTGATCTCCTATAGCCCAAAAAATCTCAAGGTTCGTGGTCCAATTGACTTGTCACCACATAGATCTATGGTGTAGATCTGTCCACTCTTGTATCCAATGACTCAAATTTAATTACGCTCACCATAGAGCTTAGACTTGATGAAGGTCCCACGTTACACTCACTCGCAACCAAATGTTGACAGGTGTCCCTTCCATGACACAATGGCTTCCAAGTTGGCATTGTGCATCATTATGACATCACCCTCTTTATCTCTCTCTCTCAGGATTATTAGAGTTGAAGGTATAGAACCAGGGGTTGGAACCCTGGTCACAGGATATCAGGTATCGAGACTTCTAAAGGGTTTTAGACTTATAAATCATTTGGGGTCTAGTTCTCCAATGTCCCAAGTCACAGAACTCCCTCTTGAGATTGGCTACATAACTCAATGGTCGATATCACTCGCTGCTCAAATATGACAACTGTATCCATTCCTCGATTGCACAAGGATTTTTTTTTTCCAACTGGATGAGCCCATCTTTGGACAATCAAGATCGACCCTCCTCCCTATATCGATGAATACTATATCTCATTGATTTACATTGAAATTTTCAGTGGAGTTTTTTTTTTATTCATGGACCTAGAAATTCTGCACTTCATCTTTTCACCTTCATGCAATGGTTTTTACACTCAAATATGTTAGGCTCTATTATCAAGCAAGTTGTATGTTGGGAAAATCCCAACCCAACCAACAATTGGTGAAAACTAGGATAGCACCTACCCACTATCATCTTAGGCAAGTTTTCCCATAACTTTAGAGGTGAGGAAGTCACCTCAAGGGGGGAATCTCAATTACACCTAGGGGTAATTGAGACAGAAAATGATATGTATGGATGGAATGCCCTAAAGGCCAAGTTTCTATATGGAAAGGGGAACTTGTAAAAGTGTATAGAGGGTTGCTTAAGGTTTCCAATGATTTGAGTAACATGTCAAGTGTTAATACCTTCTCGAGACACAAAGGAAACCAAGTATATGATATAATATGTTAGTTGGAAAATAAGGTTAATATTTCTTTCCCTGATTATAGAAACAATCAATGATGCATATCAGCATATAAAATATTCAAAATAAGTGTGAAACGTATAATTGAATAAGCAAGATACCAACTAGTGAAATCTAGCTTAACTCAACAATGATAAAGAAATAATTTAGCGAAAAAGAAAGGCTGAAACAAAAGGATTACAACAGTGATATTTATCATCCTTATGGCTGTATAAAACCAAGATTTATAGCAGAAAAATCAGCCAATGAAAACCACTTCTAACTAGGTCAAAACGTGTGCTAGGGTTAGTAGTTTGTTAGGGAAAAGTTGTAGCCAATTCCTTGGGTTAATTTAGGAGTTATCTAGGGTTAGAGAGTTAGTTTTCTGCATCCCTAATGGTTGTAGGTTATTTTTGTAAAATAATCAAGTTTTAGTGGATGAAAGTGGATACCTCAATGAGACAAGAGAGACTAAGGCTCAAGGAACAACTTCCAAGTGAGAGAACTTCAAAACTTGAAACTTTCACGTTTACCAATGCAATGTTTTATTTCTCAAATGAAATGATTAGTGCCCTTAATTATGGGTTAATGGGGTCAAGAGAAAAGAGCTAAGGCTACTTCCTCCTTTGGGGTATAAACCCTCTTATTCCTCAAGGAAAGTAACCAGGCCAGGGTTTTTAAACTAAGGGTTGTATGCCCTTATACTTCCTTAGAAAACCCTTGCAAAACAATAATTATATACTTGAAATTATGATGAATCTAAAGTCGGGGTGTATTCAGTTATACTCCCCACCTATCCGTAGAAAAATCAACCTTGATGCTTGAATTACAAATGATAACAATAAGTAAAAGGCTTACCAATCCAAATAGAAACAATATGGACCATAACATGCCAAGATAACCACTGCGATAGAAAGAGAATGACCTCCAAAGGCTATCGCACCATCATAATCAACTCCACAAACAAATAAAAACCATATCATAGCACAAGATAGAAAAAATCCTCAAGGGTAGTAAAAATTTCAGTCCAATACTTCTCACAATGGGAGAGTTATGAATTAAAATGAGATCTTATGATCTCTATTTATACAAAATATCATTCACATATTTTTTCCACATAATTTTAGGGTAAACCAAAATATTAGGGTTCAACAACCCTAATCTTTCCCCTTTACAAAATAATATTAAACAATTCATGATTTGCACATAAAATAAAACCCTAAAGTAAGGTGTCACCCTTCTAGGGTGACATTTTGGAACTTTTAGGTCAAACGTTGAGTTGGAGATGATAGAATTGGGCCTCCAAAGGCCATGTGTCTCTGATATAGCCTTCTATTCCATGATTCAAGGGTTCCTTCCTTTAAAAATTTCCATGTGTAATCATCACCACCTCAAGACCCTCAAGCATGATGTCAAACCCCTTAAGGTGATGTTTTAGGTCTCTAAAGAAAATAGTTTAGCTTGTGAGGTCATCCAAGGTGACTTTTAGGCCTCCAAAGGTTCATCTCTGTCATCCATCATGTGGGACCTTAGCATCCAAACTATAGGATTCAAGACCCATGGAAGCCCAAGATATGCTTGTTTTTCCAAAATTGTCCACCAACTATGTCCAGCAAAGACAAATAAGCACTCCCTCCAAGGATCTCAAGTCATAATATCAGGGTGAGTAAATCAAATCAATAAATCAGCCACCTAATAATTTGCATCAAAGATTACTCAGTCAAACAAATTAGTGCTCAAATACATTATGCAACTTTCCAAGCTTGGATATGGGAGGGATGACGAGGTGTCCTATTGGGTATAACTTTCCTTAGGTCGAGGAGTGTTTCCCAAGCGATCCCTCCCTAAGATATGTGAAGGAGATGAAGTGTTTATGGATCAAAACTCATTAGGCATGGGGTTCATGACATACAAGGGGTTGTAGTGTCTCATTCATGGGTTCCTTTGTATAGGGTGTGTGGGACCTTCATTTGCAATGCATTTTTTCCAAAACCATCCTCTTGCCATTATTTGTTTCTTTCATGTTTTAAGGATGATTTGAAGGTCACTTCCCTGGCGTGGTGTCTGAATAATGACAACTTCACTCAAAAATACCTTGAGGAAATGAAAAGGTTGGCTCATGATGAGACCCCCTTTCTCTTAACCATGCAATTGAGAGCCATTACCCTAGCTTGGTCATCGGATAATGGTAATGTCATAACACTAGATACCCATGATCATGATATGCCATCTTGTGATGAGACCTCCTATCCTCCAACCAACCCTTTAAGAATTCACAATCATTTATTCTAGTGGGTCCCTTTTTCTTACAGAGAAGAAATTCATTTATTTCTCGGGGGATCCCCGGGTGAAGAATCTGGAAGGGTTATATATAGGGTCTTAGATTTTTTTTTTAAATCAATCCCTCTGGGCCTTTATCCCCTTCTTCCCATAAAATGAGGGACAACCCCTTATTGCGTCAATACACCCTAAAATCCCAAGAGACGAGGAAATGGTGGGGGGGGGGGTTAGTGATGGAAAGTGGTAAGTATGGTTGGGAATGGAATGATGGCTCTTCAAGGGATTTCCTAGTAAAAAAATCATTCATGAGGAGTACCACTTACTAGGTAACAATGTCAACCACCAAGGTGAAATGGGGGAAAAGGAATAATGTCCAATCATATGTCATGAAATCTAAAGAGTTCTAAGATATAACATACTCAAAATGCCTCAAATATTGAAATGACACTCACCATAATACCTAACTTGTACCTCATGGAGAAAGGATCAATGCCTCTCAGAAACCAGCTGGTGTGGTGGATTCCATCTCAAAATCATGACCTTTGTGGTGGTGAAAAGGGTCTCTATCTTTGCAAGTGGATAATGTTGGTCATGTAGTCTCTCGACACTCCATATATGCAACATGAGGGGCTTGATACATGATCCCCTTAGTTATACCACAAAATAGGGATAAGAGGCTCTTTTAAGCCATTGACCAGCCAACGATAAGCCTATTGTTGGGAATCCAAATGGTATTTAATATCCCACATATAATCGACATCAAGGAGAGGGAAACAATGCCATATTTTATATGCCTTTCCTTACCTTTCTACACACAGGATTAATTATCAATTCATTACTCCTTTATGAGGATATTTAAGTAATTCATTATCATTCATTTATTGACCTTTAAATCTAGTTCCCTTTTATAGGAGACTCATTAATAAGGAATTCACATTTACAATCTAATTATAGGTGAAAACTCTTTGTTATCAATCAAATTACACAGAGTGAGAGATACTTATTTATTACATGTTATAGTTATCCAACTGGTTGTAGGTGTTCCTATTTACACCCAACCATAGGCTCAGATGCACTCATTCTCAACATTTTGGCCACCTCCGTGCTAATCCATGATACTACCAGGGAATTTTTCACTCACTCATGTGTTTTCTTACATTATTTATCTTTCCTCAGATCTTCTTCTTCACTCAAAGACCGTCACTCCTATTATTCTTGCACGCTTCCATTAGGAAGGGTTTAGTGATGGAATGTGGTAAGTATGGTTGGGAATGGTATGATGGCTCTTTAAGGGAGGTCCTAGTAATAAACTCATTCCCAAGGAAGACCACTTACTACGGAACAATGTCAACCACCAAGGTGAAATGAGGAAAAAGGCATAATGTCTAAGCATATGTCATAAAATCTAAAGAAGTCTAAGATACAACATACTCAAAACACCTCAAATATTGAAATGAAACTCACCATAATACATGACTTGTACCTCATGGATAAAGGATCATTTCCTCTCAGAAACCAGCTGGTGTGGTGGATGTCGTCTGAAAATCCTAACCTCTATGGTGATGAAAAGGGTCTCCATCTTTGCAAGTGGATATTGTTGGTCATATAGTCTCTCGACACTCCATATATGCAACCTGAGGGCCTTGAGACATGATCTCCTTAGTTATCCCACAAAATGGGGATAAGAGGCTCTTTTAATCCGTTGATCAGACAATGATAAGCCTAATGTTGGGAATCCAAATGGTATTTAATATCCCACATATCATTGACATCAAGGAGATGGAACCAGTGTCATATTTTATTTGACTTTCCTTATCTTTCTACACATAGGATTAATCATTAATTCATTACTCCTTTCTAAGTATATTTCAGTAATTCATTATCATTCATTTATTGACGTTTAAATCTAGCTCCCTCTTATAGGAGATACATTAATTAGGAATGCACATTTACAATGCAATTATAGGTGCAAACTCTTTGTTATCAATCAAATTACACAAAATGAGAGATACTTATCTATTACATGTTATAGTTATCCAATTGACTGTAGGTGTTCCCCTTTCCACCCAACCATAGGCTTAGATGCACTTAGTCTCAGCATTCTGGCCACCACCGTGCCAAGCCATGATACTACCAAGGAATTTTTCACTCACTCATGAATTTTTTTACAACAATTCTCTTTCCTCACATTCTGTCCCTCACTCAAAGACTATCCCTCCTATTCTTCTTGTACGCTTCCCTTAGGAAGGGTTTAGTTATGTAAATTGGTAAGTATGGTTGGGAATGGTATGATGGCTCTTCAAGGGAGTTCCTAGTAACAAAAGCATTCCCGAGGAAGACCACTTACTAGGGAACAATGTCAACTTCCAAGGTGAAATGAGGGAAAAGGCATAATGTCCAAGCATATGTCATGAAATCCAAAGAAGTCTAAGAAACAACACACTCAAAATGCCTCAAATATTGAAATGACACTCACCATAATTCTTGACTTGTACCTCATGGATAAAGGCTCAGTGCCTATTGGAAACCAGCTGGTGTGGTGGATGCCATCTAGAAATCCTGACCTCAGTGGTGGTGAAAAGGGTATCCATCTTTGCAAGTGGATACCGTTGGTCATGTAGTCTCTTGAGACTCCATATCTACAACCCGAGGGCCTCAAGACATGATATCCTTAGTTATCCCACAAAATGGGGATAAGAGTCTCTTTTAATCCATTGACAAACCAACAATAAGCATGGTGTTGGGCATCCAAATGGTATTTAATATCCCACATATCATCGACATCAAGGAGAGGGATATAGTGTCATAGTTTATCTTCCTTTCCTTATCTTTCTACACACATGCTTAATTATTAATTCATTACTCCTTTATGAGGATATTTCAATAATTCATTATCATTCATTTATTTACCTTTAAATATAGTTCCCTCTTATAGGATATCCATTAATCAAGAATGCACATTTATAATTCAATTACAGGAGCAAACTCTTTGTTACCAATCAAATTAAACAGAGTGAGAGATAATTATCTATTACATGTTATAGTTATCCAACTGACTATAGGTGTTCCCCTTTCCACCCAACCGTAGGCTCAGATGCACTCATTCTCAACATTTTGGCCACCACCATGCCAAGCCATGATACCACCATGGAAGTTTTCACTCACTTGTGAGTTTTCTTGCATCATTTCCCTCACTCAAATATTGTTCCTTCTATTCCTCTTGCACGCTTCCCTTAAGAAGGGTTTAGTGATTGAAATTCGTAATTATGGTTGGGAATGGTACGATGGCTCTTCAAGATAGTTCCTAGTAACAAACTCATTTCCAAGGAAGACCACTTACTAGGGAACAATGTCAACCACCAAGGTGAAATGAGGAAAAGGGCATAATTTCCAAGCATATGTCATGAAATCTAAAGAAGTCTAAGATACAACATACTCCAAATGTTTCAAATATTGAAATGACACTCACCATAATACCTGAATTGTACCTCATGGAGAAAGGTTGAGTTCCTCTCAGAAACCAAATGGTGTGGTGGATGCCATTTGAAAATCCTAACCTCTGTGGTGGTGAAAAGGGTCTCCATTTTTGCAAGTGGATATTATTGGTCATGTAGTCTCTCGACGCTCCATATCTACAACCCGAGGGCCTCAAGACATGATCTCCTTAGTTATCCCACAAAATGGGGATAAGAGTCTCTTTTAAGACACTGACCAACCAATGATAAGCCTTTTTTTGGGCATCCAAACTGTATTTAATATCCCACATATCATCAATATCAGGGAGAGGGAAACAATGTCATATTTTATCTGCCTTTCCTTATCTTTCTACACACGGGCTTAATTATTAATTCATTACTACTTTTTGAGGATATTTTAGAAATCCGTTATCATTCATTTAATGACCTTTAAATATAGTTCCCTCTTATAGGAGACCCATTACTCTGGAATGCACATTTACAATGAAATTACAGGTGCAAACGCTTTGTTATCAATCAAATTACACAGAGTGAGAGATACTTATCTATTACATGTTATAGTTATCCAACTGACTACAGTTGTTCCCCTTTCCACCCAACCATAGGCTCAGATGCACTCATTCTCCACATTCTAGCCTACACCATGCCAAGCCATGATACCACCAGGGAATTTTGCACCCACTCATGTGTCTTCTTGCAACATTTCTCTTTCCTTGGATCGTCTCATTCACTCAAAGACCATCCCTCATATTCTTCTTGCACTCTTTCCTTAGGAAGGTTCTCGGCCTAACCCCCTTCCTTCTATAAGAAGGAAACCCATGGGTCCATCATGGGAACTCATGGAAATATTTTCTACTATCTTATAACTGATATCTATCTGTCACCATAGGTATCCCTCCATACTTCCATTCAATGAGGGTGGTTTGTTGTTCAACCACCAATCCTTCCTCATTATTTTATTTTCCTTGAATTCATGGTAAAGGGAAATATCTTATTATTTCCAAAACCAATATTTCATAAAGGAGGCTTGGGTTCCTTTAGCATGATGAACCCCTCTCTAGGTTTCTTCACTTTTTCCCCCTAGTGATATCATGTCCAGTACTTTAAGGCTTCACCCCACAATTAGTTTTTGGTATTTAAAATTATACAATATTTACAATAATTACATGTCATTGCATGGAAATCAACAATCATGATTAATTACATATACTCGGGGTTTAGAGAGGGGGTGTTATAATCCCATCCCATTTCAAAGGAACACCATCCTCAATGTTCTTTACTTCCTAGCAACGTTTTCCATGCCTTTTATTTCAGTTTCCTTAGCAATGTTATTCCTCTTCTTGGTATGGTCATTTCCATAATATTTGGCATTTAGTACATTCCTACACTAATTTCAAACAACAACAATGTTAATTCATAATTTCCTGCATGGACATTTTATTATTGTTCATAATTCAAGAGGAAATTTTCAATCAGCATAATACTTATATGTCCATGTTCATGGATCTGCATCCATATGGATTTCTCATTAACTTGGCTCACTATTTTCCTTTACATAACCATTGTGTGCATGATCGTAATCAACATATTACAAGAACTATCAAAGTATCCTCTTCCTTGCGGTCACTCACTCTCCAATCCTAGGCTTAGGCATCCCCTTCTCTTCTATATAGTCTCTCGAGTGATCCATCTTTCCTTGCCAAGGATTTCTCACACAAGAATACTTTTTGAGACTTCCTCAACTCTGATAGTCGAGGCGTCCCTCTAAATTTCTCTGTCGATCCATCCCTTTGACCTGTGTCACCACAATACATCATTCTCTATGGAGATCATGGCTTATCACAAGGTTCTCATGTCATAATAGTATCCCTTTTTCCATGCTTTCCATCTTGAAATCCAGCATCTGTCCCTCCAAGACAAATCTATTGTCTCACATGTATCACATGCATATAGTGAATTAATGAGACACCATCATCAGTTTCAATCAAACCTATTAAATCTTTTATCCACATATTTTAAATTTCATTTATCAATAGTTTAAATATGTTCTATACAGGAACTATATTTCTACAATCCCGAGGCTTCTTTCTAAAGGTAGTTTGTCTCTTTCATACCCAACGGAAATTGGTCTTCCTTATGGTCTTATCTTGATGCCATATCCAAGACCCTTATACTTGCAAATTAAACTTCAATCAACCAAAAAAATTGTTAGTTTCCCATGCACATATATTTTCATTGCACCTTTACAATGGCATCACAAACAATTTTTAAATTGTGCATGCTAACAATCAAATCACTTTTATCTATTCATTGATATCAAGTAAAAGGAAATTTAATTTCTTACACATGCATCATCTCAACGTGCCAACTTTTCCAAATGAAATTCAACATTAAGTAAATTTAATCAATGTGTCAATTCTCATGGCCACATTTACACATGATGCACCCTTGCATTCATTTCAATTTACTACATTTTATTTAGGAAATTTTCCATGGTGTGTTGGGTCTCAGCCAACCTCTCACCACATGGATTCTCTATCCACATTCATTACTACAATGAGACTGTTCTTCCTACTTCAAATTGATCATAACCTCAAATTAACATATATTTTATGAAAATATCATATGAATGCATTCCAACATTCTTTCTTTGTTGACCATTAGGGTACCAATATTCTTGGCCACCCAATTCCTTTATTTACCATTATATAACCCTATACGGTACTATAATATGCTTCTTCCACAATGGGAAGTCACATACCTACCCACTCTCTTACCACATGCATCTCCCCAATGCATTCCATTATTGTGTTTCTTATGAGCACTTTGTTCTCAATCATCCCTGACTGATCAATGTGTTCATGATACCCTGTTCATGAAATTTCTTGCTAGGATCTCAATTAATATGATCCATATGGATTTTGGTGGTCTCCGACCTATTCCAACTAGCTCATTTTGGTTGTTTTCCAGTTAGGCATTTTTTCCTAGTTTTTGGGTCCGTAATTTTCGGGGTTGTTTTGAGGCCCTCAACAATGTTTTTAGGGATCACCATATTTATACAATAGATGAATTCAAATTCTAATGGAAACATCTATATTCCTCATATATGCCTTTCCAATGGACTCCTATGTGTTGCCTGTTGGACTAATTTCAACAGGTTATGTTTAGCAATAACTCACCTGGGCCAGATAATCAATGTAGTTTTGTCTTTAACTCCAATAGTTTGAAATTATGCAGTAGGAATGGAGTTGAGTAGAATTATGGAATTTTGGGCCCATTATGATGGATTCTTTTCTAAAGTCTCATTCACAACAATGCACCTACTACTGGCTGTGATGGCTATGTTGTCTTTATCATTAATGAGATTCAAATATTGTTAAGAACCAAACATCAATATAGCATAGAAAAACCTCAGGAAAAGTACTCAATGCCTTGAAAAAGAGATAATTTCAGATAATAATCCTCTTCGAGGGGGCAACCTCCTTTTACCCCACTTAAATGTTCAAGTACAAGATG